>JAPMOR010073754.1:1934158-2006189 GCA_026543865.1 Argiope aurantia | reverse complement strand
CTTCGATATGAGAGGAAGAAGTCGTGGAGTTTTTAACAATATCTTTTATTCCTCATGATGTTAAAGAAATAATTCAATTTTTATTCATTGCTATGATTTCTTTGTAAAAATCATAACTAGAGGGAGATGTAGTTTGAAATACGAAACAGGAAAAAGAGACATTCGGAATATTTTTTAAACTTATATAGCTTTAGTAGGGATTTTTTTCTGAATTGTAACACAATCACAATTTATTCTACTCGTGTGCAGATTGAAGAGGTGGATTCAAAACCCCGGGCAATTCAAAAGTTAAAGTGAAATCTTTCGAGAAGTTAGAAAATAATTATTCTTAAAATGCGGAGAAAGAGTGAGAGAGAGAGACTTTGAGAATAGATAACTAACAAGCCACATGCCCTTGGTCCGAAATAAATCCATGTTTAGAATTATATATGCATATATGATCATCAGTTGGCATGAAAAACAGTAACTGATAAACGAATCCGGATGGGTGGATGAAATTTGAAATATGGTTTAATTTAATGAACAGAATTAGGTAGATAGAAAGACCAGCCTATAGAAAGACTATCTATTACAATGATTTTCATGACAAGATTTTAGGAAAATTTCTGCAGATGTTCACCGAACATGATCACTAGAACCCAAAACCACCCTTATTTCAAAAATGTTTATATGCGTATAACGCTCTGCCCATGTTATCTTATAAACAGGATAATTAGAGTAATTTTGTGTGGATTTAACTGGCTAGTAATGTGTTGTTGAATGTGTAGAAACTCCGGATGAGTTCGTAAACGGACCATCAAGTGAAAGGGAGTGGAAATGGTGGTGGGGGTTGAAATTTTCATTTCGCTATAACTTTCTTAACACTGAAGATAGAAAGATAAATCAAATAAGCCAAATTAGCGTCTCATTAAGACAAAAAAAAACTTTTGCATTTAAAGTTTTTTAGTAACTATAATATGTTATAAGGTAGAGGCTAAAAATTAATTTTCAAGTCCTAATGAAATTAGAGTCATGAAATATTAACTTAGATGAAAAGGAATCTACCTTTGCCTTCCAGCTTGCCGAAAAAAAATTTGTTTGATTTTGCATCAAATTTTAAGGCTTATCAAGTTATGGATTGCCTAACTGTTAGTATATTAATGTATAAGAACGCAAGCACAATAATTCAATGACGTAGCAAAGAAAGATGTAAGAAATTTATATATGAACTCAGCATTAAAATTGTAGATAAATCTCTGAAAAAATCTCTTTCTATCATTTTGTGGTTCTTCCTAATTCGGTCATTCTGTAGACCATGTTTCCCCCTCCCCCTAATCTTGTATACATCGTAGTAATCTCAGGTAGCGAAGCAATCATTGAATATGTACAGTTATCGATTTTAAAATAAATAATTTTGAAATATTGTAAGTTCCTATACATGCGTTAATCTTAATTAGGGATATGTCGCATAAAAATCTGATGGTTGAATATTCATTATACATGTGTTTGGTTAGAGATACATGTGTTTGGTCGGTTTTATTTCCAGGGTTGACGTCAAATCACAGTTAGCAAAGTCTGTAACCTTCCTCAATTATCAATCTCAAGAATATGCATACTTTAAAGTTAAACCATTCGTTATATAATAAAAATTCCATGATTTTCAAGTACTACTTTTTTCGTACGCATGTTGTATAAAACTGAAATAACTGATGGAGAAAATCTAAAAGATCTGATTTTTAAAAGAAAAGCATTTTGGTTTTCTTTTAGGTGCTATTGCACGCTATAGAAAGATTAATACTGATCTTTATTGTAATATTAGCAGTTGTTCGGCTATTATTATTTTATTTTTTTTGCATTTGAAGGTTAATTAGAATGCTTCGAGATTATAATTGAATGATTATTATGAGAGACATATACATATTCTATTCTCAGATTTTAGAGCATGAACGTGTTAAATTCAGTATCATGTAGTGATCCAGAAAAATGTTGGTAAATTCATATTTATAAAATAAAACCAGAGATTATAAGCATTGGTTGAACATTCTAGATCATGCATGCTCTTATCCTTGTAGAATTTTTACAACGGACATTATCTTCGTCCATTCGCAAGTAAGTAAGGCAGAAGATCTTAGACCTAGCCTGGTCTCTTTTAACTTAATACCATTTTCTATAAGACGCGACTTCTCCACCAATGAAAAATGCGATAAGACTCTTATCGTCAAAAAACTATTCACCCGGGTCTCAAGATAGTGAAGATTCAACCGGAAGGGTCGAAGGGCCCACCCACACACCACAAAAACCGATCGATGCCCTCCCCATTCCCCTTTCTTTCTCTTGGGGAACAGTAGGGGGAGGGCAGCAAAAGGAGTCAGCCCCGTGACCGCTATCCGTGGTCTCATTTCCTGACTCGTAAGTGGCCTCATCAGAAGCAGGCCCCGGGGCTTATACGCTTTTGCAATTTGTTCCCCCTGCTTTTGGGTCTGTTTCTTTCGAAAAAGCCAGCCCCAGGGTAGTCAGCTTCCCTGTCTTTTAATCAAAAGCGAAAGGGACACGGTTTCCCTCTTGTGCTTCAGCGAATGATATTGAACTTCAAGATTTTCTTTGAGAAAACTTTCCTTACCACCTTTGCGCTCCTCTGCTACTGTTCCGGTTAAGATAGAAATAAGGAAAGAACGTACTATTTGGATTTAAGATAAATGTTGCCAGTTGATTAAAAAAATGCTTCTCAGGAATTTTATAACTTTTCTGATCCAGACTGTATTGTCTATGTATGCATTTGTTTAATGGGGCGGAAGTTTGATTGTGGGTCATTGAAGTATAGTAACAGAAACCGATTGGGATGCTTTTCTTCTGCTTTAAAAACAAAAATTAATAAATAGTCTTAGATTTAATAGAAACAATATACAATTATTCAACAAAGTTTTTTTTTTTAATGAAAAAACAGAGAGCGTGCTAAAAAGCAATTACATAGAAATGATATTATAGGAGTTTTGGAAACTATTAAAAAACTCTTGCTTTGCAGCTCAATTCTATTAAAAATGGTATAGGATGCAACATGAGCCTTAATTTTTTATTTCCTTTTTTGATTTGATGTGAATCACTTTCCAGTATTTTATTTTTAATTCAAATATCTGCACTACAAATTAACCCTTTATTTCGCATGGTTGTTATGAAGCAACATTCATTTTTCATTGCTTTTTCTGTAAGATTCTCAATTCCTAATTGTTTTCATGGGCATGCCTTCCTACACAGATTTCTGATAATTATTAAAATAATAACTATTTAAAAATTTTGAGTAATAATTTCCTGATTAAAATTAATATCTAATAATTAATTTAATTAAAATGAATGAATTAAATACACTGTTAAGAACATGTAACTATATCATACATATCTTGTTTAGTATTACATTCATTTTTTTTGCTACAATCTTTTACTATTTTCTTATTAAAGGATCAAAGAATTTTTTTTATTTCTTCTCGTAATAATTAGTAAACTGTATTTAATAAATTTTGTATTATAAGTACTCTCTTGTAAAATGATTGATATTTATGTAAAGACACAGATTCACAAATTCATTATTTTTTGTTATATTTTTTCTTTCTTTTACTAGGTCTCCTAAAATGATTATGTTTAAGATTGAGCCTCAGTTTCTGCATATATATAGTGTGCAAAACTAAAATGTTTGCAATCATTCATAAATGACTTTTGTTACCTTCTGAATACTATTTTGAGATGCAATAAATTATTAAATTATAACGACAGTTGATACGATGTCATATCTAGGATAGATTTATCGAAAGAAATTATTTAAACCCATTATCGCATCAGGTAGCACAAGAGAAAATTTAGAAAATATCCCAATATTTCTGGTAATAATGAGATAATTAACTTGTCTAATCTTTACTATAACTCACTAATACACACATATCCTTACTATAATAAATACATAGTTGGAAGTCTTATTTGACTTGAATATATAATTATTAGTACGCTGAAATTTAGCAATACCCCATAATTAGCGAGAGATGTCTAACCCTAATATTAAAGATCTAATAAGACAGCAAGTTTCAACCTGTCTTAGCATCTGCCCTCATCAGGTATTCCAGCTGTATTTAAATATCTAAAGAAAGCCGCTTATCAATCAGACAGTCTACCAGTATCAATATTCATTTTTTTTGTTAGTTCATCTATTCAGACCTGGATTATTAATTTCATAGATATTCGCCATGAACTAAGGATAAGCTAAGGTATCGTCTCTATCTCTGTGCATCATTTCCAATGTTAGTGATTTGAACATCTAAAATGACAAGGTTCAGTTTTAGCTGGTTACATTTGGATATTTCAAGAATATTATCTAACTGACGGCACTTTAAAATTGCAAATTTCAGAATGTAGGATTTTAATTTTACAAATTAATATTCATATTGCGATTTTGGGTCAAGTTCATTAAAATGTGTGGCAAAACTGGTAAATTTAAAACGACTTTTATGAAATTTAGTTAAGAAAAGGTGCGATGAGATTGAGTTTATTTACTTAAAATATTTAAAATTAATTAGTACTTAAATTATTTATTTAAAAATATATAAGTAAGTAATTAAATTAAATTAATATTAAGAAAAATAAAATTGTTTACTATTAAAAAACTATGAGGAGATAAAGTAGCATAAATTATGTATTTTGTATTGTTTTTCCTTTGATAAAGTAGCATAAATTATGTATTTTGTATTGTTTTTCCTTTAAGCTGATTAATGAACAACTGCCATTTTATTTTGATTATATTCTATGCGTATTAAGAGAAGAGTTTTTTTTAGAAACCCACTTTAAAAAATAGTTAAGTAAATAAATTTTAATCTACTTAATAGTTAATTTAAAAAAAAAAAATATGAACTGTAAGCATTGATAAGTAAAAAAAGGTCGATCAGTGCAAAGGCTCGAAAATATGAGCTATCACAGCTAATTCATTATTTCTCGTTGCATTATACATATCGCAAAAGTTTGGAATTCAAAATTAGTATTTCGTATTTTATTCTTTAAAATATTGAATCTAGTAAATATTTGATTTTGTTGTTGTGACTTATGTCACTTTACAAGCCCGCTGACAGTTATCTGTCAGCGATTTAAGTCAAGTGAGCGTCTCTTGCTTTTTTAGTAGCGTCAACTAGAACCAAGAGTACGGCTTAGCTACTTCAAGCGTCACATTCGCACAACCCCTTTTTACAGGGGGGCACATTCACACACCTCTTAGAGAGAACACAGAAGTAGAACAACTATGCCCGAACCGAGACACGAACCCGGGACACCCAGATCACAGGGAAAATGCGTTACCCTTATGCCAGGACGCCGGCATATTTGATTTTATATGAACCATATATTTTGAGTAAAATTCGAGACAGTTCGATTCTTTTAATTAAGTTTAAATTAAGTTTATGAAATATATATAAAATCGAGGAGAAATAATCATGATTTGTTATTAATCTGGCTAATTCGTTAAGAGCAAGCACCCTTACTCATCACATGTTAAAGGGAAACAGATTTCCTGTTGAAAAGGTGAATGCATGGGATAACACTGAGTTATTTATAAAATTCAATGAGATGAATGTGTTTTATACCATAAATGATTTATGAATAAAGTGCAATGAATGTTGTACAGCTCACAAATATATATGAAGACCAATGCAATAAAGGTAATTGAAAATTATGGAGTATAAATGAAAATATATAATTAACATGTATGAAAAATTTTCAAATATTTTGTGAAAACTGATGCAATATGTGTGAAAACTATCAAGTATTTATAAAATCAAAATCGATGAATGTATTTATGAAATCCCATATGATGAATGTTCAAATTATTGTCTTTTATATTTTCCATTTACGAATACCCTCTTTTACCAGTCTTATTTATTCTGCTAAAGAAAACATTTTTTTTTTATCAGTACAATGATTTCACTTACCCTTCCTAAGCGCCGAAGAAATACAATCCTATTTTATTCATTCGAGTTTTCTTAGAAGATTGTAATTTTTTTTTCTGTGATCGCAAGAAACCATAATAGCCTTGTATTTCCTGTTGCCAAAGGAAAATATATATTTTAAAAGAAGTTCATTTTTTGTGCATAACAACAAGCGCTCGCCTTGTGAATCTGGATAGTGCCAGATTCAGAACATAAGAACAGAAAGAATTTTTTATCCGTTGAAATTAGATATGTTAATCACTTAGGAAAGAAAGCAGCGAATATATTTTATGCCGCCTTTTTTATTTTTTAATACAGACTTCAGAGAAGGACTTTTATGCCGAAAGCAGTAAGACTACCAAGAATTAAAAAAAAAATGAATAAATAAATTTAAAAAATACAACCTAACACAGAGAGAATTAATGTCGAAATAAATTTCGCATTCTCTTTTGTGTCAGAACATATTCTTTAAATTAAGAAAATGTTTTTTCACTACAAAACAAGCATTATTAGCGTCAAAAACTCTGCTCTATAATATAAATAAATCAATTTTAGTTATATGAAGTTAACTGGGATACACTATTTTTTTCTAAAACAGCGAATGATGGTAAGTTCATTCATATAACTTCTATATAATATTCTATAGTAGATACACCGTGCAATATATTTTACAGTATATATCTATTTATTCTATAACATCTATATAACTTAAAACTACAACTGATCTACTAAATTACAGAAAAGCATGGTTATAACATATTAATAAAACGAAGAAAACTATGTTTTCTACCATTGTTAATATCTTAAACAGCATTAGTCAAGCATTAAACATGGTTTAGCAATGAATTGGTCTCTGTGATCGGGCTGGCTACTGAAGGTTTACTTGCTTTTTTTTCCTTCATCGAATGGAATGAAAATGTTGAGAAGTTTCACCTGAAAATCTGACAGAATGACAATACTAGAGATTCAGATTTACTCTCAGTCATTAATCTTAGGTTCTTGGATTTGTCTAGATGTACACAAGATAAAGTACAAGTAAGGAACAACAAAAAATTTCTCAGGCTAAAATTTGCGCAGCATATACAAGAAAAGCAAAGAATATGCTTACAGTTATGAGAAAAATAATATCTATCTAAAAACTTAATTTTCTTCAATATCCACATTGATTCCTAACCTACTTCTTGATATAAAAATAATCTGCTTTTAAAAGATTTATTATTTCAGAAAAAAATTACTATATATATATATATATATGTTTATTTATATATATATATATATATATATATGATTAAACTATAAGCGTTTTTAACAAATTCAGCTGGTGCTTGCTTGACTAGTATTTGAATCAATCTCTCCCACTTTTAATGGGACATTGGTGGTCTGATAAGCTGCGAAGTCAGAGGTTTCAAAGTTCGAGACCAGATTAGGTCTCCACGCACACTACCAGAGAAACTGTAGTCCTCCAATCGAAGTTGATGCCAATGGGAAACTGCGTAACGGTACAGTTGATTCTCAATCAATTGGGATCAAATGGTACATTTGGTTAATCGATGAAAAAATGTTTATTAAGAAAATTAAATTGATTTACTACCTATTAATTTAACGATTAGAAGAACAGTTTTATTTCCATTTTGTACAATACTAAATTAAAATATCACTGTTTGAGTATATTAGTCAAAGTCAACTGTATAACCATCTTTATTATTTTAACTCGGCAACATTTTGTTTGCTTTTTTTTTTCTTCCACACAAAATGTTTTGGATAATAGGCGTTACGGATAACTAGGGTGCGGATTAACAATAATTCTATTGCATTTGAAAGAGAGGAAAATTGAATTGATTATATTTTGAGCAAGAATTAATCTCTTACATAAATACCATATATTTAAAAATAAAAAATAAAAATAAACCAGTCTAGATAATAGTCTATTCAAATTCAACTTGACAATACAGATAAAAATAATTAATAAACTATTCAAAGCATTTTGGTAGTCGCATATTGTTTAAAGTTTACATTCCCGCCCGAGGTAAATTGTATAATATTCAGGCTTTATTTATAGCTTTAAGAATGCAAATACCATCATGACTCGGTTAAAAAGAATAGCAATAAAAACATCTGCCAGCGATCAAAACACTTACACAGAAGTGCGAAAAGCAGTACCTTTTTAGAAACAGATGCTCTTACTCAGCTATCTATTTCAGCATCGTTTAAGGGATGAATTGAATTTAAAATCACATATCGAAGGCAAATGTAATGATCCCTCCCCCTCAGCCAGAATTTTCCTTTTATGCAAAACGTTTTTTCCCCCAGCCCGACCGGCAAGAAAATTCGCTGACAAAAGAGCTTCTTTGGGTGATTTTTCTTCTGTCGGCGATTTTAAGCCCGACCTTGCTCAGCGTTACATGAAACGCCGGCAGGCTATTAATATCAGTTGCAAATTTTATGAATATCCGTTTTTGAGAGAGCTCACGTAATAATTCATAAAAATTTTCTATAATAGCTGACGAAGTAAATTGCTTTTCGAAGTACCCATTCACTTAACAGGGAGAAGAGAAAAAAATGATGAAGTCGTATTGTGTGGATTTGGAAATGGTGGCATTTAGTAGATTAAGTTCTATGGGAGAAAGCAGTAAAAGATTTTTATAACTTGAAAAGGAGTAATTTATTTCATAGTTCTTTTATTGCGGTACCAATCTTTTAGCATAACTGAGAGGTAAAGGAAAGGGGGGGGGGGATAGGCCTGTGTTTTGGCAAGGAATCGAACGAGAAGAAATGGAATAATTGAGAATTGTAATGTGATAAATTTTATGTTTTGATTCTTTATTTCCAATTTTTAAAGAAGGGATTTAATTATTTATAAAACTCAGTTAATTTTAAAATCGAATGATAACATTGATAAATGTGCAATATAAATTATATCTAGTTACACGTTTTCCCTGTTTTATCGATTTCTTCACGTGCTTTATCACATGATCATGCGATCGCTTGCTCATTGTTTAGTTGCTGATCCTAGCGATAGAACCATTCTTCAGATACTTGTTTTGTTTTGATTTAATTTTTAGTTATTTAACGTTTTTCCCCCTTAACATTTTCTTCAATAATATAATCCTAGTTCGGGCATTATAATTTTAATAAAGTAGTTTCGTTTATTTTTCAAAATTTTTTAAGCAATATCTAACTAAATTAATATAATTTTGTTTACTTTGGCACGCATGTTCTTTATCATTATTAGAGTAATTCTAATCTATTTTTATAAACAATTTTAAAAATTTAGGATAAATTGAAATTTAGACAAATTTTTTAATTTATAATAAAGAACTTGAATTTAATATTTTTCTAAGTTTTTAATCCCTGATTTTTTCATTCATCCATTTAAATTTTTCATTAGGTTACTTTTTAATTTTTATGAGTTAATTGATAAAGATGTTCCGCGTAAGTTGCTTATTAAATATGTTTGTACTGAGAAATTTTTTACTTAAAAGTACTCATAGTTCTCGAATTTTGGCTTGTATATTTAAAATTACTAACAAGAAACTTTCAAAAAAAAAAAAATGGCAAATTTTTTTCCCTACAATTTGACAGTCAAAAAACGAGCGATTTTAACGATTTTTATTTATTCAAATATTTATTCTTTTGAAACACAACGTAGGAATTTAAATAACGGCGCATGCGAGCTACATCAAATAATACATTTAGTTGCATTGTTAGACATTTGCCATAAGACGTGAATTCCCTCATTTGCGCATAAAATAATCATAGATAGAAATAATGCTGCAAGAATGACAAAGAAAGGAAGAGATCCCAACAATAATAATTTGAGATGAAAAATACCCATTTAAAGAATTACAGATATTACAAAGCTACATATTAAAGAATTATATATATATTACATATATTTGAATGTTTTTAGAAAAATTCTTCATTTTTTAAGCATTGAAAGAATTGCTGTTTTCTCACAATTAATTTACGTAATGTCTTAATGGGATTATCTTGTTTAAGTTGTAAATTGTCTATAGATCATTGCTTCAAACAACAATATTTCAAGATTCAAGTACTTTTATAAATCCTTTTACTATTCCGAAATAGGATTTTATAAAAGTTGTAAAAGAAATCTCAGTGGATGTAATAAATATTCAACGTAATATTATATACTTCAAATTTGTCATTGGCTGTAAAGTTTGATTTCATATAAATATTTCACACCATTAAAAAGCTACAAAGGTAGTGTCGTTTTTGATTGAGGCTCATTATTAAATCTAATAATAATAAAAAAAATCACAATCCATGCATCTGATTTTTTTTCATTACATTCACACAATTACAGAAAAGACAATGGAAAAAAAATTATGTATGTAATCAGAAGTCTATTAACATTATTCTTAACAGGTTTTATTCACAAATAATTTTGTTCTACCATAAACATTAAGTGTCAAAATCCCTTAAAAATTATTGGTGTCAACACCTCATGCTCTCTGATGCCTGACCAGGAAAAATAGGACAAGCGTCGCCAATCGAATAATCTTTGTTCTTCAAAACAAAACAAGACGAGGAAATAAAAAGAAGAAAATACAAATATTAACTAACTTGTCGTTTTTCTATTCCTTTGGGACATCGCTTCGCAGTGCTAGTGACATTTACTTTTTTGGCATGAAATAAAAATGACGAAAGACAATAGGCTTAAAATGGAGCCTCCTTTCCATCTGCAAAGCAGAGGCAGAATAGAATGTGCATGATAACGAAAACGTTTCTTGGAGGACATCTAAGACAGAGTGGAAGCCATCTTTCTTGCGAAATCCTGCCGTCCATTAGACGCTAAACAAAGACAAACCGTTTCTTTTTTCCTATTTTCTCCTTCTTTCAGCATGATATTTTCTTGCTATTTTGTTGTTGAAACTTTAGTTTTCTGTTAGCAGAAGGATTTCCATCTCATACTGATCCGTTTTGCCAACAGCAGACCAAAAGAAGAGGCATAAAGACCGGATTCTCTCTTTCTTTCTCTTTTCTTCCTTCTTCTTCTTCTTTTTTTTAAAAAAAAGAAAGAATAAAATCTACAGAATTCCGAGAAAGATGTTTCAATCAGAGATTCTAATATTTCGCTTGAAATAAAAAGACAGCCTAGGAAGTAACTGGAAAGGTCAGCGGGGATTCGGTAAACAGATACAGTAGGCGTATAAAAATGCCGGTAGATTTATTACAGAGAAAGTAATATACGTAGATTTATTACATGCGGGTAAATATTTAAATTAATTTAAAATGAAAAGCTGCTTATTTTCTTGCCTGTTTTTATTTCGCGTTGACTCCTATTTTCTTCTATGTACTTCATCCGGCGATAATTTTTAATGACCCATGCCCTTTATTTTCTGCCCGCGTATTTTGAGGCTTCAAAAAACCTTGAACCAAAACAGTATCATGTTCTCATATGATAAAAAAAGCCTTTATTTACTGCCGAATATTAAACAGTTAGTCTATTGTATGTAGGTGAATTTCATAGCTCAAAACTGTGACAAGTTAGAAGCATGAATTTATATTTGCAATATTTACATCAAAATTGTAGATATGTGTCAAGTTATGAAAAAACACCTACTAGTAGATTGATTATCTGTTTGTCTGCGTGCATGTCCGTGAACATAATAATTAATAAATGTAACGAATTAGATAAAAAACGTAATATGTAATCTTTTCAATAAAAGTGTCAATCTTCTAATTTTTGAATCTTTGGTCAGAATGCTAATTCATTTTCTTCAATTATTTATAAAAAGTAAACACAAAATTTCCTTCAGTGTATGAAAAAAAAAATTAGGAGTGCACTTATGCATTTTTTAATGTACTATATTTTATACATTCAAAATGATAAATTCTACCTAATTTTCATTTTCATTTTTCTTTGATTTTGAATTGTTAAACAACTAACTATTCGCCGCCTTATCAAACATTCTTTTTTACTTAACGCAAACGATTTTCGTTTAATATCAAACAAACATATAAATTATTTTTCACTTATATAGTTAAACTTGAGTAAACTACCCTTAAAATAAAACTTTTATAAAGACCCGCTATCTAAAATAAACACCCAAAATGTACCAACTTTTACAACCTTTAAACCAGAGTTTTCGCTTCCATCAAATTTTGATTGCGCGTCTTTACTATCTTTCCATAAACTGAACGGAAATTTAGCAGCAACCTGCAACCCTTTACCCAGACCTGGTATTCCAATCAGTTTGCACTCACTGTGCTAAAATGAATATATTTTATTCATCTTCAGAGGAAAATGTCAATTTTCCAGCGAAGTAACAAATTATAGGGAATAATTACAAGATTAGCGGTTCCAGAAAGGCCTCATTAAATTCTTCAATAATGTGGATCGGTTGGCTTCGATTAATGTTTACTGTGTCGATAAACAGCAGAACGGGAAAGTTTGTTACAGTCAGACGAAAGCTTCATTCATCTCATTACAGATAAATTCACACGCCGATTCCAGGTTAAAAATTTTCAATCGTAAAAATTAAAATTCCGATGTAACTCTATCGTGAGCCGAAAGAGAAACACGAATAGGTAATTCTGTAAGGTGGGTTCATTCATCAGCAATAATAATTGCTTGCTGTCGAAAGAGGAAGTTAAAATTCGATTTGTGAGTAAGAGGTTTAACAAATGCATTCGAGTTGCTGAAATGTTTCCGTTCTTTCAATAAATTTTACAGTAGAATGATCAAAAAAGTTTTAATGTGGAGATTCCGTATGATTTTAGAGATTTTTGAATTTATAATGTTTATAGGCTAGAATATTGCTTATAAATTGTGACAAGAATGATTAAAAATCGTGCAGAAAGCCAAACAGCATAGATTTTTACACCTAAAACCACCAAATTTGGCCGTATATTTTGAGGCAGGGGTGGCTGGGGGAAGGGTTTTTCAAAATTTTAATTAAGTTCATTTATATATTAATCAGAATTCTAACGATTTTGCTCAGTAATTTTGGAGAATAGTATTACACATAATCCTTTTTCCTATTACTTTAAATTAAATGATAACAATAATAAAAAGTTCAATGAACTTCATTTATGTAATAAATTTTTAAAGTTTATTAATTTTTTAAATACTTTATTTTGGAACAATACTTTGTTATTTTAGAAACTACCTTTACATATATGTGAAAAGCTGCGATATTAATTTTTGTTTGCACGCTGTCATATATTGTACGCTTTGTTAATTTGTTTACCGTAACTGTACAATAAATTGTTTGATGAGAAATAATTCATTCATTATAGCTGCAAAATCCTGAAAACATTGACATAATTATTATTGACAAAAATTTTTTTAAACAAAGCTGTCGAAAGTAATGTTTTTGATTTTGAATCCAATATGTCACATGTGGTCTCTTAGATATCAAAGCAATGAAACACATCAGATGAAGTCTACATGAGACATAAAAGAATGTGCCTGTACTTATTGTTTATTCGCAGCTGCATTTTATAAGCAGCTCGGTTAAAATAGAAATAATATGGTATGACAATGTTCACACCACAAATTGTAATTCAACATATAATTTTACACATTTTTAAATCTTTAACTAAGTAATTTCCTTCACCGTGTAATTTGATGACATTTTTGAGTTTAGAAATAAAAATAATATATTGTTTCAAGTAAGAGTCCTTGGAATATTAGAAATAATTGTAGATTCAATGTTATTTAAGTATCGAATTATAGTGCCTGGATTTTAGCTTTTTAATATAAAATAGGGCTAACCAAAACATGAACCTCATCCTGCCACTACAATTAGTGTGTGTGTTTTTTCAGTAGACCACCTTTTTTTATTATTATTATTTTGCATTTATATGGCCAAAGAAAGCAAAACAAGTGTTACTTGAAATGTGCGATTCATACAAGCTACTGAATGCACCACTATCATTTTTGACTATGATGTACATATAAATGAATTAATTCTAAAACATTATCATGATACGACATTTGAGGCTAATGGTTCGAATATTTTATGGATTAGATTTCTTTGCCTCTAATTAAAAAAAAAAAATTTCGCTTTGGTAAGCTTATAAGATAATCAAATAAAAATGCCTTGCTGTCATGATTAGCTAATGAATTTAAGAACGTTTGGAATTTCAGTTAAGGAGTAAGTTGATCACTGCTAACCTTTGTGTGTGTGTAAACATATTTTGGTTGACAGAAAACACATATAAATAGTTGCGTGACCGAATAGGGGAAACTTTTGAATTTTTCAACGAAAAAAATCTTAAAAGGGATGAAAGGGATTTCTTTTTTGAAATCGTGATAGGGATTTCTTTGACACGTGTCTATTTAAGAAGGGGATCTTAGGTATTTTTAAAAGAATGTTGTAAGCACTGGGGATTTTTATCCCTTCACTTGAAGTGTGAGAACATGCTGAATTCATTAGTTTTCCAAAGCACGTGTAGAATTTAATAAAAAGTGGTAACTGGATCATGAAATAAGAGAATATTTTTAAATGAAGTTAATATGAGCTAAATTAAGATAAAAATTTGGAAATTAACATTTAGATTTAAATTAGATTTTAAAATATCATTACATGTATTATAATATTGTGGTAAAATAAAATAATCTATAGTTTTCATTAAAATTTCAACAAAGCTATATGGATTTTCAACCAAGATGAAAAGAACTTAACTTGCCTGCACTTCAACCTCTAAACTTTCACACATCATACCACTATGGTGTCTTTCCTGATGACATATTTATTGTATTCCAGATAAATTTTATGGTGTAATGGAGTCTCGAACTTCCGAAACCAAGTATTTGTCACCTAGCTTGCTTTTTAAAAAGCTTTCATTTTAAATATCATACATCAATCCATATCAAAAGAAATAAAGACAAACAAATTAGAAAATAATTAATATATAAAGCTTTTTTGAGAAAAAACTTCTTACTTTTAAAAGGAAAAATTTTAATTTTTTATCACAAATCTGAAAGCCAAAACCAAAACCATTAAGAAGGCGTGAGGTAGAGAAAAGAATAAGAGAACGCAATACAGCCCCAATTTATAATCAAAAGAAACAAAATATCTCGAATTTTCATTATATAAACTCAAATTTATTATAAATGCAATTCTAATTTACTTAAAACTTTTTTATCTTCCTCTCACACATTTACGATTTTTGTTTTGATCCCTAAATTTTTGATTAAAATAATTATTTTTAATTTCATTTTACATTTTGCTGTCTGAAAGCTGTAAGTTTAAAACTGCCATTTAATCAAATTCAAGAATCTTATATGCTGGATTTATTCTTTCTGTCAACATTTAATTCCTTGTTTATAAATGAAGTGTCTTCAATAAGGCTTATTTTTTTTAATGCGGACATGGTTTCAGCGTTCTACAGACATTGCATAGATTTGTATCTAGGTTAAATCACTTGGGAGCCTAGTTGCTCTGATCTTATCTAAAGATGTCTGTTATTTCTGGAATAATTTTTACAGCTGACTACCCCTTTACACACAGAATGCTAGTGTTGTTCAGACTCTCTCGTTCTCCAAAAGTCATGAATGATTGGTGTAGTCTTGGAGGAGACAAGCTAAATGTCAAAGTCAAGTCTTACAGCGAAAGCAACAACAGTTGAAAGAACCTTTTCACTTCCGAAGATTCTCGTTTTTCGGCTATTGTGTTCATTGCCCGGGCGGTAACACAAAGAACTTTTGTGTTTGACTAAAAACGAATTGATTTTCGTCCTCTCATTTTTCACAGCTGTCAACGAATAACGATACACACGTTCTCGACGGCCCCAGTTCTCTCACAATGGTTGCGCGATTGTTGAAAAGAGGACCGAATTTAAAATCCATTATCGCAAGGCAGGCCCTTGCATTAGTTGAACAAGGAGGGGGGGGGGAGGCAGAAGCTGGAACACACTTCACTGGAAGAGTGGACGCTGCGGGTAGGGGTGAAAGTGGCAAAAACAAACGATAAATATTCAATGAGTAATTCATTGACTGGACTACAACGGAAAGCCGTGCACTTTCCATGTTTCAGAATCATAATGGGTGTTTTCGGGGTCCCTATTCCGCCGCCTTTCATTAGTCAGGCTACTGGCTGTCAATTGTTTGATTTCAGTCCATTAGCTTCCAGAGTTTCCAAAGAGCGCTGGATGATGAGCCAAACAGCAGCTGTCAAGACAGTTGTCTGTTGAGTGCGGAATTTTAGATTCACGTTGCTGCGAAACCATATTCATCCATCTTGCAATGCCACTACGGAAAAAATTAAACTGAATGGGGAAACGTTTCAGAGAAAAATGTTGTTTTCCTGCGGAGGAAATCGATTTGTGGGGAAGAAAACTTAATGTTTAATAAGAAACACATTTCCCATTATCTTTGTTCTGATTCATCCACCTTCCATATCAGTATATACAGTTTTAAATTTCGGAATTTTGCTATATAACTGTTGCTACAACAATGGATGGAATAATAATATTGACAAAAAAATGTGGATATGATGATTTTTATGTTCTGGTGCTACGATGTTTATCTTTATAACATATTTATAAAGTAAGGGTGAACAAAAACCATAGAAAAAAATTAAAATCTATTGAAAGCATATTAATACCTTAATATTTGTCAAAAACAACCTTCAATAAAAAAAATTACATTTTTTTTTCTAAATTAGATCTTATTTTAAATCTATTTGGAAGTTATTTAAGGCATCACAGATTGAATCCTGGTCTGATAAAAGACGATAACTTATCTAGAATCTCATCTGATAACTTAGACAAATATCATATTGGTATCTTACATAAATGTACAAAATAGGATGGAAATTCTTTTCAAAATAGTCATAGTATATCTTCTACGAGAGACATTATTATAAGTGATTAAAAGTCAAAACAAAACAAAATAAAACATTGGTTCTATAATATGCAATTATGCAGAAAAATAAAACAAAAAAATTAAACATCAATGTTTAAACAATAAAATATTTCCATGTTCACTCGAATCATTTAATAAATAATTTTTTATCATTTTTTTACTTATTTTTGTTTATATGTGTCACAGAATCTGGGTGAATTCAAAGCATTGCTAACTATGTAAACTTCAGTAATTCTGAATTTTTATTTTATGGGGAATCCTATCCTGTTCATCTGAAATACAAAATGTCAGAAACTGTGAAAGTTAAATCTACAAATGGATAGAGGATTTGAGAAAATTTATTTTCACAATAATTCTCTGAAATTTTTGGTCCATAAAGTTGCATGTTTCTCCCCCCTACACACACACTTCTTATAGAAGAAATAAAAAGTAGTAATAGTACATAGGTTTCTTTCAAAAATTGTTAGCTGATAATAGTTTTCCTGAACTTGATAAACTAAAATAAGAATCTGAATTTCTGAGCACTTTAAATGGCTACATGAAAGCAGAACTTTACAAATAAAAGTCTAAGTTTTCGATTTCAGATTATCATATTGCATAAAAGTTGCTAATTCTCAAAGAAAGCTTATTAATTCTTAACCGCAGTATTGTTATTTTGCATAAAAACTCCTAAATTTTTTCAAACAGTTATCGTCCGATCAACATGACATTCTGATAAAAACAGTTTCCATTAACAAAGGTACAAAATTTGAGACATTTCTCTTATAATAGACTATTTTAATAACATGGTTGCGCTCAACACGACTGAAGAAACTAGAACATTCATCCTCCGCAATACTTTACTTATTGTAAATTTCAGTGTACATGGATTTCATACAATTCTGAGTAACAACTGAGCTGTAAGAAAATTAAATGCAATCTTTTAATTTGACTGTGTTTATTAACACAAATCAAGCATATAGTCCTATTTGTAGTTGTGATCAATTATACAAAAGCGCGAAAATATATTGATATAAGTATTTTACAGCATTGTTCTAAAATATTTTGCTTACGTAAAAAATGAAAATGGTTTTATTGTAATAAACCACTTATTTATTATTTTGTAGATTTTGTTTTTAATATAGCGTTTGAAAAGGCACGCTTTCTTGTTTGGTTAAAATATTCCAAAAAAAAAAAAAAAAGAAGGAAGGAAACTTGTTGATAATGAGACTCCTTTTAATTTCTGTATTTTCTCGTATGTTAAATTTCAGCCTCTTTTGTCTTAATTTAATTTTCTAACCAATCAAATTTCTGCCAACTACGAAAGCCAAGCACGCATTGATATATGATTAGTATTAATTGTATTTAAATTATTTCTTAAGCCCAAATGCATTGACAATTAAGAATCTTTAACGGCAGCATTTTGACTTAACTTTTACTAATTTCACCAAAAGTTACACATATTACCAAGTGCCTGAAACAGATCTAATAGCAATAGATTACTCTGTAATGGCCTTCAAGTGGCTTACAAAGGTGGGGGAGTGTATGTTTGCAATCGATGAGCTCCAGCTATCTATGGAATTCAATGCTCTCCCTCACAAAAGCCAATCCAGCACAGTGGTGGGCGGTTTTCTCTGTGAGTGATAATAGGTTCTTTCTGGACCCGCAACAATAGGAGATCGAACACAGTACAAATATTTGAAGTGGGTACTTCCTACTAACCGTGTAATCATTTCCGAACGATTAAAATAAAAATAAAAGACAAGGGTGATAAAAGCACTGCCTCCCAACCTCCAGCCACCTCTTCCATGGCAATGATTTAAAAGTTAAAAAAAAAGTAATAAAAAAATCCAATTCCAAACCGAAACGGAAATTTTACTTTCACTTCGAATGATGTCATTTCGGGACGACTATAGAAAAGAGGAAAAGTGGGGGTGCATCCTCATAAATCTTTTCTTTGTAATTCTGAAATGGGGGGTTGCCTGCTTCCCTCCTCTGGAAGTGTGACTCAGTGGGCATAGTCTTGCCTTTTCGAAATCCCAGCGAGCTGCTCCGAGAGGTGGAAAAGGCCATTTACGGAGGATGAAAACATTCGGGGACACGTGAAAATAGATGTTCTCTGTGTCTTGACGTGGCTATATGCAAATGAGATTGTGAATAACGTGAGTAACCCTCGGGGCATCAGGGGAGGATTAGGCAAGTGATCCGCCATGTCGACAACATCCATAAATCTCGACTGCAAGTAATTGTTGAGGAATCCGTAAAATTATGTATGGCTGGCAGATTGATCTCAGGGTGATGAGTGCAATGGAATTCCATGTGTGCCGTAGATGATAAAAGGTGCCATTTGTTTATTAACGAATGTTTTACAATACTTTACATGGACTTGAACTACAGGAATTTGCTTTATGGATGAAAGATATATAAATTACCTGAAGCTATTAAGAATGCAATATTTGTGAATTTGTCAGCAGTTCATCTATGAGCAATCAATCACTTTTATTTAAAATATTATTTAACGTACTATTCACTCTCTCTTCTAATTTAAGAACAGTTTTTCTGAAAAGCAACTTTCTTAATCCCACGGAATGCGTCCTCTTGCTGTAAACTTCAGCATTATGTATTTTGTATTTAATTTCTTTGTAAGGCGAACAAAATAAATTGATTACATGTCTTCTACACCTTGTTGACATATCACCTAGAATTTATCACAGATCAAGAATGTAAAAAACAAGATGCTGAATAAGAAATCTGAAGATAATGATTTTGATTCCTTTCAATAAGAAACGAAATTCGTAGAGATGGAGTAAATAATCTCGAATCTCCCATGGTTGATTTTTCAATAAATAAACATATTTTCATCGATTGTCATGAAGGTACCACAATGAATATTTATTATTCGAGCATTTGAGGGATTAATGAAGTTGACGATGATTAGTTAAATATGGCAGATTTGAATAATAGAAATTAACTAATCTTATTTTGGAGATTAATGTTAGTTTGTAATTTCTGAGAATCAGACAAAAACTATATTACTAATCTTGTTGTTGAAGTAAATTTTTTCAAACAGCTTAAACATCAAAAAAAAAAAAAGTACTGAATAGAAAATTGAACTTTTTGTTTGAAATATGAGCACTTCTTTCTACTTTTAAAGTAAAATGTTTGTCCTAACTCATTTTAAAGTGCATTTCTAAGCCTTAGGTATATTCTTCTCATGCTTCACAACATTAAATTAATACTGTTTTTATTAAGATTACTTTCTCGATTTTTACTGACAAAATTAAGATTAGAAATTGAATGCATTGGTAATTTGAATGCTATATTCCATAGTATACAGTATAATTTTATAAAAAATACACTAAAAACACACACATCACATTGAGTAGTTGTGACAACTTATAACAATGTGTCTTTATGGAGTGAAATACCAATTGAGGTAAAACTCACAGTACATAAAGCCTATTATAATTTACACTATTTCATTAAATAAAAAATAAATATCATAAAAATATAAAAAACAAAATGCATGACGAAATATTTAGTAGTTTTAGAAATATTTAATGTTTGTAAAATAATAATTAAGAAAATAAGGATTTAAAAAACTTAAAATGTAATATTTGTGAACAAAATAAAATTCCTTAAAAAATAAAAAAATAAACCTATATTTTACTGGTTTCCAAATGGATATGTAAAAATAATTTGCAACATATTAAAAAAAAAAAAATTGTTTTTAATGGAAATTTTGCTCGCAGTATTTTATTTCTTTATTTTCTTTCGTAAATTGATGATTTTCTAAAAATGCTCTTAATTTTATTTTGTTCGATGTATGATTGAATCCGAAAAAAAAAATAATAAACTGAAATCAGTTTGAGAAATTTCATCAAAACAGTTTCTGCTTTAAAAGTATTCGTATCGTGAATTTCAAGAAGCAATAAACTATTTAGTGATTAATATTTGATTGATATAATTTGTATGTATAGCACTAAAAATTTTTAATTGGTCTGAAAAAATCCTGAACTCAACAAAGTAACTGAGTTTGTGTTTTTATTATTATTTATTGACGGATCAAAAAGTTTTGTACAACCTTTGATAACCAGAGAGTATTCGAATTTTCGTTTAGCAACATAATATTTTCAGAAAGAAAAACCAAATATCTCTTTATGAAACGACATGATTGCTTCCAAATTTTCTTCAAAGCAGAATCAAATGATCTGAAAACAAGAAATTCTTTCTGAAAAACAATTTGTTTCCAGTACTTTCATATTCAAAGCTTCGGGAAATAATTTTGAAGGATTTCTTCTATATGAATCCCTAAAACTTATAATAAACTAAGTGCTTTTTTTTTTTTACTCATTTAGATGAAAGATATGCATTTTTTAAAAACTCCAAAACTATCTTTTTCATGAAATGTTTTATTTTACTGTAGTTTTAGTTCTCAAGCAATAAACTTTTGAAGCTGGCAGTTTTTTTAAACAGCTAATAGCATCGATTTTCTTTTCAAAATAAGTATGCAATTTTTTATTTCTAATGAAATTTAATTTGAATATATTACTTGTCGTGTTTCAAGTCTTTCATTATTAGTTTTACCTTAGTTGGTAAAATTTTTTATAGCTGTTTCTTAACACGTTTTCATTTCATCTCAATGCTATTTTCGTTTGAAATTAGCAAGTTTTTCTTTGATAGGTAAACTGACAAAGCAAACTGTAAATTCCAGAACTTAGAAATTATTTCGTGATATGTATATCTGATATCTTGTAGTTCATAGTCAATACATTGATCGTTTACAATTGTAAAAGATCAAAACAACAACTAAGGAGATTTTAGTGCAAATTTCATAACTTTTAATAATAACAATATAAACCAGAACTACTGAAATGTACGGTTATAAGTGATTAGTGCATCATATTATTACGGAAAAATTGGAAATCTGCGTGTAAGTTGTACGGTGCAACTGACTCAGTCCAACAAGTACAATATCAGATAAAGATACGTTGCACATACGAAGATATGAATAAATAGTAATAAAATAGAACTAGTACTTGCACAGGAGCAGCACTTTCAGTAAAAAGCAGTACTCAAGTAACATACAGTACAAAGTGCCAAGAGAGAGAGATCGCTCAACTATTTGCTTGAGCTCAACTCAACCGTCGATTACTCACTACTGTCGGGTCTTTCGGGTTTTTTATAGCCTCCGTGGCAGCCTAAAGAGCAGATTTTCTGATATAGCAATAATGCAGTGTTGAAACAAATGCTTTCCTTTGAGAAGACATTCTTCCCATTGGCAGGGATTTGGTGTCAGTGATGCCTATTACCACTCCACCTTTATTTTTCGTCCATGGTTTTCTGTTGATGACCATTCAAATTACACCAGATATCTAGGCAAGAGGTAACAGTGATTTCAATGAAATCCATATTATACTTTAAAATTTATTATAAAGAGTGGGATTCCAACAAAAAAAATAGCATTCTCATTTTTTTGGAGTAATTGGTAATTCTCATTGCTGTAAGTGATTCTAGATGATCTCGATGGCCTTATTAAAAATGGCCTTGTACAGAAATAATAAATAAAAACTTCTGCAAATTAAACATGAGTTTTGTCACCTATATCATCTATTATTGAAATCGTCTTTATTCTCTTTTCTTTAAAAAAATGCTTGCATGTATCTTAATCAGTGACATCTACTGGTAAACATTCGAAGTATATATATATATATATATATATGACAATGTTTTTGGGTTTTACTAATTTACTATTACTTTATTGTTATCATTTTGAAAGTTTTCCATTTAGTGTCATTAGTTATCCAATGTATAAAGACCCCAATCACGGAATTCTTCAAATTGCCTTTTCGGCATTCATTGCTTTTTTTTTGTTTGATTTGAGGAAATCTACTGCTGAAGCCCATCAGACACTTTTAGAAACTTATGGTGATGCAGCTCCATCATATCCCAATTGTCGATTTTAGTTTCAACAATCTAAGAGTAGTGATTTCAATGTCAACGACAAAGAACGACCTGGAGGATCAAAAAATTCGAAGACAATCAATTACAAGACTTATTGGACGAAAATGAGAAAAGTTGTAGAAAATGGTGGAAAATATTTTGATTGATATATATTATACCATTTTTTCTCAATAAATGCCTTCTTAAAGTGAAAAAATTATCAAAATGCATGCAAGCACCTATTAAAATATAAAAAGAATTTAAAGATATATCATCACACAATTTAAGTTTCGTACCATAAATAATTTACCATTCTAATAATATAATTTCTTTTTTTCTGTTCATTGAGCATGTTTTTCAAACAAATTTTTTCTAAAGCTTGCTAAAGTAAAAAAAGAAGTTTAAATTGACTACCAAAACTCTATTTAGATGGTAGCAAAGGTTGATCAAAACTCCCATTAAACATTTCCGAATCACGCTTACATCGAATCTTTTTAGTCCATTCAGAAATCAATTCATTCACCATAAAACTCTACATGACATTGAGAAACATTTTAATTGGTTACCGAAAAATATGCCAGAACGTATGAAGATCACCTTAATTTCCGTCCACGGAGTACTTCCGAATCCAACCTTGATTGAATCATTCCAAACCACCAGCGCTCCACTCAGTAATCAATTCATTCGCCACAGTTTTATATGCAGATCTTTTCGGGAGAAGTACTATAAAACGTCGAATATTTCCTTTCCGAATCATTTGAAGTTTATTAGATTTCGGATGGACCGAGGTAGCACGTCACCAAGGGGGTGGGATGGGAGTGATGAGAAATAAATAAATAAATAAAAGTAGCTGCAGGCAAAAGACGATGGAACCTTCATCTTCTATTGAGATGGAAAAACGGGAATATAATGTAGCTGGGAAAAAAAGGGTCCCTTATTCCGAGGCATTTATCGCTCCAGAATGATAAGGGGGGGGGGGCTCCTCCTCTTTTTCCTGATACCCAGAGTGGGTCGATATCCAGTATGTGACTAAACTAAACCCTTTGATCCGCATTTTCTCGGCCACGGACGGTGCACGTGACTTGAAAGGACGAACAGGAAAAATCCGCTCTGCAGAAATTTACCCTCTGCATACTGAGCAGTAGTTGCTCTTCTGCCAATTTTTTCTTTACTTCATACTGGAAGAACAGCCACGTATATACAACAAGCCCCATCCTCTTCTTCCTTTTCCCTTTTCTTTTTTTCAGTTTTTTCATTTACTTGTTAGCCGAAAGACGATGTATGTGGACAATGAAAGCGAAATTCAATTGAAATCTCGTTTGTAAAAAAAGAAAAGTAAAAATAAATAAGAAAAAGGAAGGGGCGAGAGATCCAGTGGTATTGTTTGAAGAACAAAACGCGCGAGTCTTCTGTCTTGTGGAGAAGCGTGCGTGTTTCATAACAGACTTTTCTTCTTGAATTCGATTCCACTGACAGATTCGGGTATTTGCCCGTACTCTAAATAAATAAGAAAAGCCATGCGACGCATTCGAAGCGCAAAATGAAACCAGCCCAGACAAATAAGCCGAGCAAGATAAGAACAATAAGATGGAAAGGAAGAGAAGAATAGAAATTTTTAAAGAAATGCTGACGATTTGGTCTTTTTGGGCTGTAAAAAGTATTCCAGTTTTGTTTTTTTTGTTTTTTGTATGTGTGTTCTAAAATCTACACGTATTAAAGTTCACTAAATCAGTCATTTACTTTCTTGTGCTTCTGGAAAGAAATTTTGCGAGAGGAAGTTTGCCCTTGTAAAGAGCGTTTTGCTTTAAAAATGTTCCAGTAATAATATACCAGTAATCTAGTAATAATATATCGATGCTTATAATAATGCTTTTATTTTAAGATGCTCAAATATTTATTATTTAGTATCAGGTTTTTTTTAATGTGATTTTAAAAATTTAAACATGAAATAAACTTTTTTATGATCTGAAACCATTACAAAATTGAAATAATAAAATTTTAGTAAATAAATGAATAAATCCATTGCTTGTAACAAGCTTTTCGATCAAAAGTTGTTCAAATTTTTATAATTTAGTGGCATGTTTTTTTTTCCTTTAAAATGTTTTATTGTTTTAATTTTGAATAGCAAAGATCGTTCTATCAATGATGTGAAACTGTTTTATAAAATTATACTTTACTTCGATAAATATTTTAATACCTAAAAGATAAATAATATCAGAAGTCTTATAATTTATAAAAATTAGCTTTCTATCGAACCATTTATGAAGTTTAAGTTCTCAGTAGCGAGGAATGAAACAGTATTTTAGAGTGACTTAAGTATCAATAGTAAGTTAGATGTCTGACTCAACTCCTATATATAGGGTAGGCTACCTAAAACTGCTTCATATTTCCATGGATTTTTTTTTCACAAATGCCAAAATGTTGACTATGCTGCGGCAACCAGAGAGATAAAATCATAGCAATATGAGAGTATAAAATAGTCAACAAATCATCAATAGTCATATTTCCCGTGGAACTGATTCATATTCTGAATTCGATTGGTGGGAAACAATGGGATGCATTGAACAGTTCTATGCTAAAGTTCACGCTAACCTAGCAGTTTTGAAATAATAAAGATATAAAGCACAGCAGAAGGAGAGAATCACATTTCTACTTCCTGATATTAATGTTTTTCAGCCATGGCATATCTCGACTATTAGGCCCCAAGTATCCAGAAGGAAAGTTCGCTTTGCCAAAACATCTGGCAGCCCCCAGGTGTGCAAGGTAACCATTGAATTATGAACAGCATTCTAATTCTATTCACTAATTTCATTCAGAATGACATGAAAATATTTTGATATATTTGATGCAAACGATAAAATTAATCATCCATCATTGTAACACATTTCTGAATCGCATTTATAAAAGAGTCAAACTAAGCAGTCACGTTCGAAAGGGCAGGTGGCTTTTGAAGACCCACTGGAAAGTACTGCGATTCGTCAAACGATACATCCGTAAAATATCGTTTTCATCCTATTTTAATTCACTTTTAATAAAGCAACAGCAGGAAAACAATTTCAGAAAACAGAAATTCATTTTCTTCGGCCCAACTAACTCCAGCTTTATTAGGTTGGCACTCCGCATAGCTAATGAAACTCGCTTTTTGAGCGAAGAAACTCTCTTTTCGAATTAAAAATTCATTCCTTTTCGTTATCCAAACCATTCTCCGTTTTCTCCTTATAAACAATCTCCAGGGTATTTTCTAACGTGCGTTATCTAACCCGAAAGGGCGATTTTCTTTGAGGGTCATTCAAGAATATTAATTTTGAATGCGATATTTTAATGCATTTCGAGAGAAACGAATCTCTGCGAGAGCGGGAAAGACTTATTTCCGTTTTCTTGCTAAGATCCATGCGAATTCTGAGGCTGATAATTTGATTGGTTGGGCTCACGAATGGAAAATGAAATATTCAAGAAAGCCAGTAATTGCTTAAAGAGATTTTTGAATGTAACTTTATTAATGTGGAACTCGTATTTTTATGAATTCAAATATTTAATACTTCAAACTGGCCTTGAAATAATGTTATTTTCCATATGGTTAAAGTAAGATGACATTTTTTTATATATTTGTAGGCGCATAATATTTATATATGCATTATTTGCACAAATATTTTACATATAAATGAATTAATATTGTTTTGGAAATGTTTATGTTTGAATAATATAAATTTTTCTATTTATATTTTGATTTGCTAGATGATAGAATACGTGAATTCTCTAAGACTTTTTTTCAGTTGTTTATATTATTATATTTATATTAATATAATATTTATCAATTTTCTATAAATAAAGCAATATAGTTGGTTGGAAATATGAGAATATGGGCTATCTAATATATTAATTTCGTTTTTTAAATATTCCTGTATAAACTAGCAATGCAGATTATTATTTTATATATGAAATCCAATTGATATATTAAATGAACCTAAACATATGACTTTTCATTTTTTTAAAACAAACGATTGCAGTATTACGAAAAATTATTATTTGAATCAAATTATGACAATAATACAAATAAATATTGTTTGTACTATTTTGTACGCAAGAATTTGTGTTTGTAATATGATTATTTTACAGTAGCTCCTTTTGTAATAACAACAGGAAATTATATTTATATTTTTTATTATTTATTCTCACTTTCATAGTGGCAATGATTTGTATTATTCCATTCTTCATTTGGTGACTTTATCATGCTATATTTTTGAGATGATGCATCATTAAAACATATGATTACTCTTGTATTTAAATTTGCAAACATTTTCTACAGTGCAAACTCCTGAAAGGAATGTATACGATAAATAATAGGAAACGAAAATTGTTTGTTTAAAATCTTGACACATTCATTAAGAAAACATCTGTTGAGTCGTGAAAAAATAATAAAGAATGAATCGACAGTTACTTTGGTTTTTTTCGATGATGCAATTAAGGAGTGTTTACGAAGCACATTAAACGAGAATCGTTTCCTTTCTTTTTTCCCCCTCGTATATTCAGCAAAAAAAAAATTATTTTATAAATATAGTTGGAACTAACCCGTTTATCAGCTTTAATTGCAATTAATTAAAGATGATAAACGAAAAAATTCTGAAGTATTTTTTTCTTCATTCAGGCTTATTATGCCAAAAAATGCTTGGAAAATGAATTATATCTTATATATCATGATTAAAGCTATCGTCTGAAGCAAAGTTTCCCTTTAGATAGAAATGCTTTCAGTTATTTTATTCAAAAATTACATGAAGCAACTGTAAAAAAACAAAGATTGTCTTTCTCTCATGTTTTCAAAGAGAACAAAAGACTTTTTATAGTTTAAAAATCGGAATGTTGACCTTCAACTTAAAAATTGACTTCGACTCCTGATCATTGACCTCCAACTTAAAAATTTGTTTGAATAATTTAAAACTTTTCAAATAGAAAAACTAGAGCAGTTCTAGAAAAATATAGCGATTTTTTTTTTCTTATTATTGCTTGATTTTTGTAACTAGCATAATTTCAATTTAACATGCAAATCTTCATAATTAATATATGCTTAAAATTTTACAGAAATAAAATTACTTAGTCGTTTTATTTGAAGTTTCGTTCCAAGAAAGCAGCGAGTTTTGATTGAATTTATTTAAGTGTTTTTTTATATAATTTTAGTGCTTTCTTTTCTTTAATTTACTTTTGACGGAAGTCGTTTGAGAGGAAAAAAACTGACTTATCATCTTTGCTTCTAAATGAGAATTCTAAGATTGATTTAAATGATTTTTTTTTAAAGTTTACTCTTTATACTAGATTTATGAAAAATTCTTTTGATTTCAAAACTATTTAACTCAGTTCTTTTAGAATTTTTTTAAAAAAAACTTTTTCTTTAAAAATATCTTGTTAAGTCTTTCAGTTCGACAATGGTTTTTTTTTATTTAAATTCACAATTTTTATGAACTGTAAAATTACTTCTAAGAAATCCAAATTTCAATGTCCGTTTGATTTAAATAGTCAAACGAAAAATTAAGTGATGGTAAATAAAATATATTCCGAGAATTTATAGATATGTCAGCTATTTTGTATATTGCTTATTAAGTCAAATTATACTATTTATCCATTTAACTGATTCATTAGATTACTATCTAGTGTCAATATAAATAAAAATCTTTATGGCTATTTAACATGTATTTATGTACGTATTTCCATATCTTCATCCAAACTACTGGGATGAATTCAAAATAATTCTGCACACTTACTACATAAAATATGAGAAAGAAATCTGTCAACTTTTCAAGTACAAAAAATAATTAAATATTTAATTAATTAGAAATTAAGACGATTTTTGTCTTTTTTATACTTTGTACTAATCTTCCACAATTTTTTAAAATTTTCTTTTATTTTAATACATCTTTTCACAATGCTTTCAGTGGTCTTAAAACAGCGATTTCACTATGCTTAAGCTTATGCTCAAACGAAGACATACTTTATAATAGTATGCAGATTTTTGAACAAAATCTGTATACTATTATAATAAATGCTAATAAATATTTGTTTTCGGTAGTTTTAAAAGCCGTCTGGTTCAATAGATTTTTTTTAAATTTTAATTAAAAATATCTCAAATATTCTATGGATTCTAAAATAAATCAGCAAAATAGTACATTTCTAAAATTAAAGTATCATCCAATTATTTAATATAAAAAGCAAAATTAAAAGGTTAATGCGGAATTTGCATAGTGGGTGTCCGCAAAATATAAATGATTTCTTTGAAATTTTCAAAATAAATTATTATACAATTGGTACATGAATCAGATTCATTATTTTCATGCTAAAAGATTAAAAAGGCCTAATTAATACATTATAAAAAGGCTCTACTAGTTAAATTACAGCATTCCAAAAAGAGAACAATGGTCCACTAAACATATGACCGTATTTCTTTCTGAAGAAATGTGTTCTATCTTTTATAAAATGGCGCAAATATCTTCATCTAATACAGTTACCGATTTAATTCTGCTTCTCTAATGGAAAATTTATACATGATAGGTGTTTTTAAAATAAAAGAAGTTAGTACAAATGACTTTATTTTAGTTTTTAATGTGAAAAAATGATGCAACCGAAGAAGATTCGAACTCTTTATTGTACGTGAAAAGATTGAAAATGCCTTTCTTGATTAATATATTTAATAAAATATATCATTCTTTAAAAGTGGGACTTTCTAGAAGAAAGCTCAAGATCTCTGAGAGAGACCATATCTGTAGATTTTAAGTCCCATGAGTGTTAAAAAAAATGTGTTTGTGCTACAAAATAGGACAAATCCTTTCTTCTATGAATATTTTCCTATTTCATTCTTCTCTTTTATCTTTTTAAGATACAGTTAGTAATATTTTAACATAAATAAATAAATACAAATGACTTTATTGTATTTTTTAAAACGAAAAATTATACAACTGAAGCAACTGAGACTCATTGTTGTCAGAGAAAGGATGCAAAATGTCTACTTTAATTAATAAATTTAGAAAGCACATTACTATTTATAACAGACATTCCTACTGAGATAGACCCTTTTTATAGAACTCCAAGTTGATGACTTTCCAAAAAATGTATTGCTTCCACAAAATGGCGCAATTATCGTCTTCTAGAACATTTTCCGTTTTCATTCTTCCCCTCTAATGGAGAATCTAATTTGTGCATTTCGAGAGAACCTAAATTAAAAAAGAAATAAATGCAATTTATTTTACTGTTGTTTTTAATATGAAAGATTATGTGAAGCAAGTTGGACTTATTATTGTATGCAAAAAGATTAAGACTGTTTGACTTAATAAATTTAAAAAGCGCATTGTCATTTATATTAAGGCATTCCTCCTATAAGAAATCCTTCTTACAGAATATAAGTTGTATGGCTTCCCAAATATATATATATGTATATATCTTCCACAAAATGGCGCAAATATCTTTTTCTAGGACATTTTCCGATTTCATTCTTCTCCTCTAATGGGAAATTTATGCGTGTTGGGCGTCCGTTAAAATACAAGAAATAATATTCTGAAAAGAGAGAGAGAGAGAAGACCCTTCTCAGGGAAAAAAAATAATAATGAAATAATAAAACCCTCATTTTTCTTCTCAAAATCCCCTTACTCTTATACACCACCCAGAAAAGGATATAGGGGAGGAAAAGTTGAAATAGAAGCTTCTCAAAAATCTCGCCCGGAGAATAATAATCATATCGCGTTGGACTTTTTAAAAACCTTGTCGCTACGATTGCACCAAGCTTAACAATAGGGGGTGCTCTTAGTTGAGAAAAATCCATTTCCAAAGCGGCGAGTGGCCCTGCATTACCTAGGTTATTGGATCATTTTTCTTCGTACATCTACCGATCCATCAGATGCCCAAATTTCCAAAGGGAGGTGGGTGGAGAAAATGGGGGTTGTGAGATTGGGGGACGCGGAACTTATGTGTGCGTCCTCCGTTTTTAAGAGATTCTCTCTCTTTTCTTAATGGATTTGGAGAGATCAGTTTCCTCTCGGTGGCTTTATACCTACCTCAAGGAAAGGGAGATTGAAACTTAAGGAAAAAGGGGGCTGGGGGTGGAGATCTAGAGGAGCAAGGGGCATTGTCGAACTGCTTAACTGCCATCATGCTCTAATAAAATTCAATGTACGAAAAACGCGATGGAGTCGCTGTTTCGATCCAATCATAGATAACGTATGCTCGTCTCTTATGGGTGCACATCCGTTAGATAGGGGTGCACTTCGGAATTGATAATTGTGAACTCCGCAGTCCCCACTTGCATATTGCTGGGGCATATATAACGAAGGAGGAGATTTAATCCCTTGAAAGGTTTGCCGTTTTTTTAAGTGATGCGGCTCGGTAATTTTATTTTTATTCGTCGAGTTCCAAATTTTAATAAAAAGAATCCTGTCGTGGCAATTGAAAGCTTTCCTTTTATCGAAAGATTGAAGTTCTGCATCATTCGATTTTTTTTTGAAGTAGGTATTGGGATTATATATATATATATGCCTTATAAAAGTATCAATTTTTTTAATTCAGTTATTTCTTTCTTATTTTAAAATTATTGCAATAGATAGATTTATCATATACAAAATTTAAAATTCAATAAGTAATTAAGAAATACAAAAAAATATTGTGAATATTAATATCCTTCACGTAATAGCCATTTTTATGTTTTAAACATCCCAGAATTTAATAGATATTCCAATTTTTTTTAATATGTCTAAAACTATATTAATGAGAATATATATATGAGATTTTTATGCTAGTAATTTGATCACTAGGCATTGCGGTGGCTTTCTATAAAATACGGGTATTAGGAGCAAGAAAAGAATATCGTTTAGCATATCAAGGGAAAAAAATCAATTACACTATGTGATAACTTAGATCTATACCGAAAATTTTAAACCGATTCTGAAAGAGCCTAAATTGCTCTAATATTCAGTTTTAATCAAAATTTGAATAGAAATCATAAATACTTACACTGCGGTATTAATTTGGCGCACGCCGCCTAGGCGTCAAATTTCACTTTGCGCCTGTTGCCAAGGTTTCGAACCCGGAAAAGAATATTGATGCTTGATCTGTGAAGCAATAAATGAATATAGTGAGATTTTACTGACAACTTTAGATTGATTCGACAAGACCCAAAATAATTATTCAATCTTAAATAAATTTTCATTTGAATACGGAAGTCTTGTGACAAAATTTTGGCTTCTGGGCTAAAGGATTCTAGGTTCAAAATTAATTTCCCCAAGATTCACCATACTCCTGGACTTGAATATGTGCTAAAACTTATGTCGAAGTTCAAACTCCTTGCTGCTAGCGAAATATAGACATTAACTTTGTCATCTGACCACAGCTCAAAGTAATGCGGTTTATTTCGTTCTATAAAGTTCGTTATTATAATTAAAATAAATAAAAAATATGTTTGTGCTAGTATCAACGTAATTGATAGTATTGATAACCATTCCTGGTTTGGAGTTGGCAATGAACGGTGTTTTAATGTCAAAGTGGCTCAACAATGGAATGTTAGTGAGAAAATCGTGAAATGTTTTTGGATAATCTCATGAATTTACCTTGGACACATAGCAATTTGAAACGAAAACTAAATTGCGCAATTATGAAGTTTTTCGACTTTAATAATAATTCTGGGCATTATCTAAAAGATTTGGAATTTGTGATTTTCCTGGGCTTCAAAGTTATGTTTGTATCGAAACTATACAGCAAGCATCTGAAGAGTCGATCACCGTAAGTGGTTAGTATCATATTATTGTATAGATGGAATGTTTGAAATTGAATTTTTGAAAGCAATTATTTATACAAAAGTAATAGATATTGCAATATTATAATTATTATAGATATAATAATATTATAATTGCAATAAATTATTGCCATCAGTCATATGAAATGCTTAATGTCCTCGCATTTTTGAGTTAATTCCTAGTTTGTTTGTTTTTTCCAAGTTTGAAATTAATATTTCAGTACATATGTTTATATTAATTGAATGAGATTTATAATTGTATTCAAACTAACTATTTGTTTTGTAAAAATTTCTACTAAGAAGACATTGAATTTTCTTATACTAGAATGCTATTAATTAAAATAAAAGGAAAAGAAAGAATAAATGAATCGATTTTTGATTTTTCGAATCAATCTATGTTTTCCGATTTTGATAAATATCAATGTTCTGTTTTATATTTCTTATTTTATAATCATAGTTTTAGTATGAAAATTAGCAACGTAAAACAGGATAAAATCTGTTATAGAAGACAAATCATGATTTGTTAGAAATAAATTTTCTCAATTTACGTAAAATTATATGTAAATGAGGGTAACAGAAATAATTATTTTAACTCAAATTTTACAATTTTCTTCTTTTTTTAATTTTTGTAAACTAAATATAAAAATTAAAATATTTTCATTTATTTTTTAATGGAAATATTCCAAAAAAGTTATCTTTACTAATTCTTCGGAATTAAAAAGCAGAATATTATTGAGGCAAATGCAGGATAAAGATTATTGGAATAAATTTCCTATTTATGCAGATAAATCTTTTTCTACTTTGCATTTGCCCTCAAGATTGTAATAACTAAAAAGAAAATTGAATTATATTGTCGATAAAGTGAAATATCACATGAAAATTTAAATAAATTACTTATACTATGTGAATATATGTTGGAGTCAAATACGAATTCCTTTCCTTGATATCTTTGAATATCGGATTACCTTATTATTCAGTTTTACACTTTTATAATTTTAGTACTTTTTCACCTTTCATTAAATTTTTTCTTCTTTTGAGTCCTAAAAATCTTAAAAGTCTAAAACTGTTCTAAAAGTCTTAGTTTTAAAAGGTTTCCATTTACATAAATTCTAAAAATTGACCAATCATTGAGCAACAAATGACAAGTTCTCTCACTTTCATGACATCATTTCATTTTCATTCTTCAAAAATTTATAGGAATAGCGTCATACAGTGGATGCAAATTGGCGTTTAAATATGGTACATTTTATCTTTTTGACAGTATTGGAAAAATAGAGCAGTGAAAATATAGACCCCTTCGGATTTCACTCAATAAATCGATTACAGCTACTGCTACGAAATCCTGGAAAATAAATACGAACTGGAACCCTTAGTTAAATTCCAAGCCCTTCCAGTTGAAGGCACCATCAATAATAAACTGTATGGAACCTGTTGTTAAAGGAAAGTGAGTAATTAATAATAAAGGGTTGACATTATTTTTAATAATATGGATTTTTCTTCATTGAGTCTGTTCAAAATCCTTACTTGTGGAAGTAAAGCATGATTAATGACGATGCGCGGAAAAGAATAGTGCTTCTGTCGGTAAATTATTTTTACTAGTTTATTTCCACTGTTGCTGTCAACACTAGCATTGTGTTTACCTCTACTTAATTGTAAGACTGATTGAGATTAATAATTTATGGCTGGGACACCTATTCTGTCCCACCTGTAATTAATGATGAAGAACAAAAGTTGTTAGACACAATTAATTATTTTATGATCTCTAATTTTCTTAATTATGATTTGTACTTAAAAGTAAATCAGGGAAATTTTTCCGATGAAAATTAAAAGTTTACATAGTAACTATTGTTGTGTGCTTATTTTTAAGTTTTACTTTACTGTAGTCATTAATTATAATGCTGATATTAGTTATTGTATCTTGGATGCCTCGCTATTATTATGGGTTTTGTATATTTTATTAGTTGGTATTTTTTCATTGTTGGAAACAAGTTAAGCTTAAGAAGATCAAAATTTTATTTCTTAAAAATAATTAAGAAAGTTTATTTTCGCACGAAATATAGAAAATATAACTATCGTCCAAGAATTGATCTTGACTCGATGAACCTAAACTTTTTTCAGTTCTCAGAATTCAGAAAATTACAGGAGAATCGAATGTATCTATTTTAGTTTTGCTTTTAAAATTTACTAATAATTTTAGCAAATAAAACAGGGATAAAGAAATATTTAATATCTTTGCAACGAGGTATGTATACATAACGCAATTACTAAAATAATTAAGAATTAAAAAGGTTTTAAAAGTTATTAAAATTTGATTTAATTGGAAATTAAAATCTGATATCGATAATGTTCTGAAACTGAAAGTGATGTAATAATTTTTTTTGCGCCATAATTTTCTTTGATATTATTAAAGGTTCGAAACGTTAACACTTTAGTAAAACATTTTTTATAAAAAAATCCGAAATTTTGAAATCGTCATACCTCCTTTTTTTTTTATTGTGAACTTATTACAAACCGTAATTGTTTATTGTAAAAAATAATTTGGCAACTCTAGATCGAATGATTAGTTCTATAGAATGATTAACAGGATTTTAAATTATGCATGTCACAATTTCCAGACAAAATGCCAATATATGAATATTATGTTCTGAATAAGTTTTAGAATTAAGTCTATTAATATATAAACTGAAGATTTTGTGAAATTTTATCTGAAATCTATCGCCATAAGGCTGTCATAAATGCGGACGGTCGCATTTATGAAATTGTAAAAGATCGTGAATGCTATGAGGGCTCATATGTTTTTTTCAGGGTCCCGCTCATGACATTTGTATGCTTCGTAAAGTAGTACTAAAAAAAAGTGTTTGTATAATAACCACCTGATATTGACGTATAATAGTTATGAAGAGAATTAGTAGGATCGATCTTTGTCGATTAACAGCTGGCATATTAGCACACAGATCACAGTAAACCGTATATGAATTTTAGAGGAACCTTCTTCCAATTAATTGCAACCAAAATTTGATACAGATTTACGACTATAATGACGGGGACACATACCAAAATTTATTTCTGTCATTGCGTTTTTGAATGATCGGATATGCGTAATTGAAAAATAGAAAGTCAAACGGTCAACTCGTACATAGATTTAGCACAAAATTTAGCTCACCTTTATATTTTAGATGATAAAACAAATCCATCTAGCTCTCTTCGATCTGTAGTATTCATGTTAACTTATATTCAAACACCCAGCATACAACTTATATTCAAACACCCGGGATACAAATTTCTTCCAGATGGAACTTCGCTCAAAATTTAGCATAAATTCACAAATTTAGTGTAAAAAGTATATACCAAATTTCATCCACCTGCCTCGGTGTTTTTATCGTGTTCCTAGACAGGCAGACTGATAGGTATGAATCCAAAACAATGTGTTTCGGACTCGGCAAGGTCTGAAAGGTGGAGATTAGTCACAACATTGAATTCGATATTTTTTCTATTTACATTTCGTATAAGTGAAAGTAGAGTTACGAGTCACACAACAGGCCAAGACAACACTCAATTAAATGCTCGATTCCAGGAAATATTAAATTTATCGTGTGATTGTAATACCAATTACATTTTATTTATACTGTCCGAAAACGATAATGAAGAATTGCATAAAAGAGCCAATATATGTCGTGACTCTTTCTAATCAGTTCTTTTTTTACCATGGTCATTTAAAAAATATTTATTGAATTATATATAACTGTTGCCTTTACTTATTTTATTGATTTGCTCTCTAACTCGTAATTCAAATATCACTGTAAATATTGTTTTTATAAATGATACATTCAACGAGCAAAAATGAGAAATGAAATATAAAAGGATCTTTCACAATACATTAAAATCCTTTTTACTATTTATAATAAAAGATAACAGAGAGCATACTTTATCACAGATCACAGTGAATTTAGCTAAGATGTACCCTATTAACGTTAATCTTGTGAAAACATCTGAATGCATTTTGATTCTTTTATTCTTTTCGAATGTCTGAAACTGAATATCTTTGCAGAGTTCTGGATTTATTTAAATAATAAATTTTCTATATATTGAAAAATTCAGTTTTATTCTTTTTCTTTAATTCTTCATTCCTTTGATATAAATATTAAAATAGTTGGAATGCAGATGAATTTAAATTATTTATTCCAATTACTTTTTAGTGTGAAAATGCGTAAAAAATATAGGTAAAAACTTTCAAAGAATTGAAAGAAGAGTTTTGAGTTTCAAATACACATAAAATCTAATTTTTTTATTGGAATGTAAAAATATCCAAACTCTTATTTTAACAAATGAAAGCATTAATCCTTTTTATAGAGTAACTTTTAAATAGGGAATTGGTAAGATATTACATCAGAAGAATTAAGAAGAATATTATGTAAGAAAAATTTCTTATAAATAAATTTATTAAAGTAACTAGATGATTTCCTTCATTTTTCTTCCTTTTTTCCCTCCTTTGAAATCATTTCATTCATTCTTAAATTTGTTAGAATCATATTTTTTTGTTTTATTTTTAATTGTAAAACTATTGATCATTAAAAGTTGCGTTTAGTTTTTGTCATAAATTGATCAAAAGTATGCGAATAAATTTTCATGATAAAGAATTAAAATGTATATTTTGTCAAACACTCATGAGATTTTAAGGTGATGTTTGAAAAAATGTGTACATTTTGTATAAAAAGATTTTACTGAGTCTTAAAAACAAGGAATGTGTATTTCAAAAGTGATAATTTATACAAAGAAAGTGAAAGCAAACGTGGCAACAATCATATTGAAAACGAATATTTTTCAACTTAAAAATTAAAAAAATCATGATGAATTAACATTTTCTCTTTAAAGGACTACATCATTGAAAGTCTTTTCAAGTAAAAAGAAATTTGCAGAAGAGGAACGTTTTTGGAAGTTATAAGAAAATTCTTAAGTGAAAAAATATATCAAAATTATAGAAATTTTTTAAGTGAATTATTAGCATTTTTATAATTACTCATATTAAAAATATTTTGACTTACAAAAATTAAACTTTATGCATTATATTTACATAATTCTATATACTTGTATAATATCATCTATTATATAAAAATTTCTCTATAAACAAACACCACAAAGTATGCAAAATGAATATTTGAATGAAAGACAACACTATTTTAATTCATCATAATTTAATACAGCATAATAAATAAATTTGATCAAAATGCATTCATTCTTTGAACAAATATGATGAGCACAATATTTGGATGTAACAGTTGGCATTAGCGAATTATGACATTTTGCGACTTTTTTTTTTTATAAGTCGCATGTCACATGCAGATATTTGAGAACGGCTGTAATAAATATTTTGCATCAGTGTTTCGGCAAATTTGGCGCTAAGCATTTTAATATTACATTAATGATATGTCGTTGGCCTGCTGTGTAATATATAAAATATATATCATTATACGAATTGCAGCTTCTCATAGGCTTTAAAAGCTCGTCTGTACTTGATTGGAACATTAGAAAATTTACTTTCCAAAAGTGATCTCATAATTAAAATTCTGTATAATATGCCTTTTATAGAGCATATAAACTCAAATTCTAGAAAAAGAATTATTATTATTTAAGCTGAAAAAACATAATTTCTATACCTAGAATGTGTATGCATTTTCTGGATAATGGAAGAATATAATATATATTCATTTTCTTTAGCTCAATACTTAAAATTTTCCCTTTTTTATGCATCGTCTTTAATTTGAAAAAAAAATTCAGTGATTTTATATTCGTAAACTTTTATCCCCAAATTTCGACAAGCATAAAAATCATAAAATAGATGAATGAATAATGAATCAATTTTTTTTTCCTCGAATGGTGATATTTTACTTTTTTTATAAATTGTTTTGATATTTCGGTTTGTGTATAAGCCTTGGAAATAAGTACTTTTATTTCCAAGGCTTTAAATAATTTACATATACTATTAGAACAATGTAAATATTTATTTGCAACAAGCAAGTATTAGCACCACCCTTGAGATTGCATGTAATATTTGAGATGTTATTTCTTTAAGAGCTGAAAACTTAATTATAAATAGGACGGGATTATGCAAGTATTGTTTATAAAATTTTATTGGAAAATCTTCAAGAGTGTTTGCTCTTTGTTTATATAGTGAATAATTAAATAAAAGTATGCACTACTAAAGTTTCTGTGATTGTTAAATTTATGCCTCATTTGCAGAATAATATCTAAATATACATATTTAGAAATTTTTTTAATGAAACTTTTCAAATCAAGATTTTTTTTCATCTATTAAACTGTAGATTATGAAAAAAGTTTGTTACGTTTTCGAGCTTTCCAATTTTATACGGCATAAAATTTATCTTGAAAAATTATGCACGCAATATAATTCTGTAGCCATTTAATCTGTTAAATGTTTTGACCTCTTCGGAAAATGCGTATCTAAATTGTGCCATAAAAATTTAGCGATGATGAATATATTCGTCAAACACAGAGTATGTGAAATATGAACATGTTGTAATGAAATGACTTCAATAATCATATTTATTTATTTAAACTAGCATACATTTTTTGCATATTAACGAAAAGAAACAAAAGCTTAATTTATTATTTTAATTTGCAGTTAGAGAATAGTGTTTAGAAAAGCATGGTGCAACGCATAATAATCTATTATTTTTTCCTTTGATTTCGAATTGGCCTCAAAATATTTTATACATCTTGAAATTTACGAATATGTTTGAGGTCTTACTAAAATTGTAATTCAAACTGCAAATTATCATTACTTATTATTCTTGACGAATAAACTCGTCATAATGCAAAATATTGTTTTTTTTCCTTGACGAGTACACTCTTCCAAAACTGATTAAGGGTCCAAACCCGTAATTTGCTAAACTCTTTTGAATATTCACATATTGCCACTCAACAAACGCATAAAACCTAATTACGATTCACTCATAAAACGGACGTCGATTGCTTTATTTCTTGCTGAAGTTCCATCGTTAACAGCATTTTCCTAACTAGCTCCATTCCCAAGTTACCTGGAGACTCTTACTTTACCCAAGTTCATGCCCATTCGGACTCTGTAGAACAATAGCCACTCGTGTTCGGAACTCTGCCACCAAATGAGCGGCTAATGCGAGCGCGATGCTAATCGAAAGAGTCTGGCAGAAAAGCGATCGACTAGAAATTAGCCGTGATTCGGAAGTGGACTGAGAGTGGTCCTTTCATTTCCAATTGCCCAAATAACAATCGACGCTAGAAATGAACGAGGCGCCTTTAAAACCGATTCGAAAGGGACGCTCTGGAAATTCAGAATGTAGAAGCTTCGCCAGTTCACGTTTTAATGGCAGAATCCTTTTAAGTAAATAAGAATTGAATGAGTACATATTTGGGTTGTCGAGAATTATATTTCGTGGATGTATTTCGCTTATGGTTGAAGTTTTGTGTCGCAGTTTAAGGTATCTGTCTTTATCAGTTCGCGATTGGAATAATTAATCTGCAGATGATATTTTTACATCACGGCTAAAATCAAATTTATAATATTACATGTTAAATGGTTCAGAGATCCTGATAGCTCTCTTTCAACACGTCAGTCCATTTTGGTTTTTGATAGTATGATTTAATAACCTTGAGCATTCTTCATATAATAATTCTCTTGTCATATATATTTTATTCTGATAAACATGCTCATTTTGCTTAGTAATGTTTCGGTGCTGCCTAGAATGAAATAGCCTAGCATTCCTTAAAGGTCATAAAATAGTATATTTGAGGAACATGGCGCTGAGTTGGATTTGGACTTAACTGGCATAAAAACCAACATATGGTAAATATGTATGGTTCATATATTTACCATACGCCAAACGTATGGCAAATGTATGAACATATGGTAAGTTGAAGAACATGGGGGGAAAAGATTATGGATTATCATCTAAAATCTTAACTTGCATTATTCAAGTATTGATAAACAATTGTGTATTTCAGTCGGTGCGGTCAATGGTTGATAGAGGTATTACTGATTTTTAACCAAGTGTAGTAAAAATATCGTCCAATCTCTCAGAAAATCCTCTGGGAAAACAGTAGACATTCTTGCTAAAATTGACTTTTTAATCAAAATAATCCACGTTTACTTTGACCAACAGATCTCATATGATATATTTATCGTTAGTTTTTGTCTAGATATAAACTAGAACAGGTGAGATTTGTACTATTACATATTAACTATACCGATGGAGATGAATTTACTCCAAACTTTTAACCAAAATTATTAAGACAGCGATATCTGGTGGTATAATATAGGCTAGACAAAAATCCTGATATTTATGGCTGTGAAATTAATAATAAACGTGACTATATGCCAAATATTCTTCTTCCGAAGGTGTTTTCTTCAAGATATAATTTTATTCGTAATAAAAATATCTTATAGGATTGCTTTAGATTCTAATGCAATTTCCTTTGAAGGAAGTTAAATTCCATAATCTTGGTTATTTCTACTGTTTGTTTACATAAAATTGCTTGTAACTATTCTAAAGGGAGAAATAGTATTAGATCTAGAAAATTATAACTATTTGCTTAACAATCCCATTTTGCTTATTTCTTGATATTCTTAAAGCCATTTGGATTAAATGTGCATTGCAAATGCGTGGAAATAGTACTTTAATAGCAGTTACCTGAAATTGCTTTAGCAAAATATTTCTAGTTAAGCTTGTTAGATTTACTTTATCTCCCGTGTAAAATAATTTCATCCGTGAGTGGTATCTTTAACGATCTTCGAATAATCCTTCCTTACTAAGATTTTGGTTAGTTTAATGAATGGTTCATAAATATTTCTGTTTAAGTAGTTATTTAATTTGGTCTTACTGTTAGAAACGAAATAGGAAATTAATTTAATAAATTGAATTAAATTCTCATTTGGATTTAATGGATAGAAAACAAGCATCGAAATTTAGAAATAAAAATGCTATATAATGTGCATAAAGCTGATATAAAAATGTGTATTTGGCTCATTCATAAATATTTCAGCTGAGAAATTCGTCTCGACAAGCTGGAAGGCAAAGGTTGGTTTCTTTACATCCAAGTTACTATTTGGCAATATAAATTGTTGATATTAGAAAAAGTTAATATTAGGGCTTGAAAATCACTTTTCACCCACTTACTTCTAAGATATTGCAGTTATCGAAACACTTTGAGTATGAAAATTGTCCGTCATAATGAGAGGCTAATTTGGCCAATTGGATTTATTTTTTTAGCTTCAATATTAAGAAAGTTATAGCGAAATTAATATTTCCACCCCATACCATTTCTAACCCCTTTGAGCTAGTTGGGTCATTTATGCACTCGACCGATATTTTACATTTCTAACAACATATTCCATGTAAGTTAAAATTCAAACAATTATTCTGTTGCTGTTGTTTCTAATGGCACTTGTCATAGACAAGCCCACTGACTTTATAGGTCAGTGATTTTAAGCCAAGGGTGCGTCTCTTGTTTTGTTTTCGTTGCGCCATCTAGGGCGAAGAGTACGACTTAGCTACATACTCGTCCCAACCCTTTTTATGGGGTGGACTTCATTCATGCATTTCATTCACTCATCCACAAATCGTAATTTAAACCTGAATCAGAGAACGATCACCCCTGATCCAGTGCCCCCAGTGGTATTACTCTCGACATGAACTTTGTGACCACGACATATTTATACGTGCGCCAGCTACCACACACACGGAGAGTTTTCGGCTGCCGGGATTCAAATTCGCAACCCAAGGGGAGCTAATATTTCTAGTCATTTTTTTTCACAAGATAACATGGCAAACCGTTATATATATATAATATATAATTTTTGTACAAATGGGGGTTTTGTGTTCTGGGGACCATGATAGATAAAGAACTAAAAAAAATTTCCAGGTCTTGTCATGAGAACCTTTGCAATAGGTAATCTTCCTTTAGAAATCTACCTAAAGTGGCGAACTGAAAAGCACTGATGCTCGAGATAACATATTTTTAGAGGCTAGAGAGTCTCGTTTCCTGCCACTGTCAGACATCTGATTACTTCAAGTCTTTAGAGTGACAAACATCTTTCCTTAGGTGTGGATTTTGGAAGTTTGAAGTAGTGGGGTACAAGCTCAAAATCCAGTTTCGTCATTTGACCACACTTCAAAATTCTTTTGCTTCATCAAAGTATAATCTATATAAAAGAAACGAAAAACATTTCCTAGTTGAAGCATTATTTGAAAACATTTCTTTACCTTCTTCATCTAAAGTTACCTTGAACCATAAAGCAACAAGCTGACAAGTGTATTCTTCTTTGAACAATTCGCTAATATAGCTGGAAAGAAAGTATATTTTGTTAAAATGAAACGGAACTCGGAACTATTGCTTTGAATATTTCATTATAGCAGTTTGAAATCTTGCGAGATACTTTCATATACATATTTTGGGAATCACTTCTTTTTTGTGTGTGTTTTAGCAGAAGTCACTTTGTGCTATTAGCGTTTGAGGCTAGTCTGTAGCGATGTTTGATCTCATAAATCGGGTCCCGAAGAACACGAAGTTTCTAACAACAGAATCCATAAATGTCATGTCGATGCTGAGATTGCGAGGCGAGTGGCGTTCTCTCCGCGTTTACAAAGCCAGTCTCTAAAAAGGGGTCCTGCACATATGGATTTTAGAAAATACTGGCATCACACTGTATACATTGTCCGAATTGTGGTGGCGTTTTAATGGCATAATATTGTGGTGAATTTCGCTTTCTTGAGAAGAAAAAAAGTAATACTTTTCAAGAATGAGGGAGAAGATGATGCAACTATGCTAATCACACAATATACTTGAAGCATTTTAATGCCAAAAGGAGGTATTCGATGCTGGAATTAAAAACTGACCGTGGGCTCAGTAGTGCCTCTAAATAAGAATGAGACCCGAACTAAAAAGAAAAAAAATGACGTCATTTTTAAATGTATACCAAATTGTTTCAATATTACTTTATATTTCCATTTTTTAAATAATATTCTACGTTTTATATATAATTCTACAAATTCCTTTTTGGAACAATAGATCAGTATTTTAAATAAATTCACTTTCATATATATAATTTCAATTAATTTGTGGTCTAAAACTAATAATTTTCTAATCATTCGAAATCAGGATTTACTTTAACTTCCGAATTCCTCAATTCCGGACTAATTTTCCCATAATGATAAACACAAATACTGCATCAACAAATTCTTAGCTATAATTATATAAGTTCAAAATACCCTCTCATCTCTTTTCATACTTCCTGCTTTTCTCTTTGGTGTGCTTTTCCTAATGGTCATGGCTCTTACAAAGAAATTTTGATGATTGATAAAAATTGAACTAATTTTTTAACATCATGAAGAATTAAAAGTATTGTTAAAATATTCCCCGCCTGTTATTTTTTAAATAAAAAAAAATCTTTTTACATTTTTTTTATATTTTGATTTGAGTTGATTGTAAGATTCCGGTTTGAAGGGTAGAGGATGCCCGGTTTCAAACCCGACTTCTCTAAAAGATGCATGTTAGATTAGCAACGAATTTTGAAGTTAATGAACCAAAGAGGAAAATATATTTCGAAATTAACTTATTTGAACCTTTTTTTTTACCATTCAAGCGAATCTAAATTCAGTACACTATATATTATTTAAGCGTACGAGAGGATAATATTCATCCAAAAGGATAATATTCATGCAGATTGTTTATACATAAACCAAGTGAGCATGAATATTTAGCATTAATACAATCAAAAGATTCGAATCACTTTACATTAAAAAATTATTTGAAATTGGAATTTCTTCAAAAACAGATACTTTATAGCTCATTTAATTTTCGCCTGATGCTCAGCACACTGCTGAAGCGCCCTCTAATCTTTTTTTATACGAAATGTATAAAAATATATATTGCAATTCTCAAAAAAAAATTATCTTGATATTTTGAATAATCTCCAATTAAACCTCGTTGAATCTGGAAAATATATTCATCGAATTATGTCTGTCATTTTGAAACATAACTGAAAAAGCAAAATGAGCTGGAAAACGCTGAAATTTGGTTTATTGCATATACGCCAAACTTTTAGATTTTTATCAAATGTTGGAACTGCATTTACGTTTATCTATCTACCAATGAAAAAAGAATAACTTCTAAATATCATTCGTCTAGAACATTATCTTTTTCATATCGTTTATCCTCGATATCCTATATCTGTTTCAAATTCTAAATAAAATCTTTTAATGGATTAAATTGTCCATGTACACGTGTATATAGCCAGATGATAACTTAGAAACGCAGTAGCTTAGACAAATAAAATTTAATATATGATCTTGCCGCTTAATTACAGATAGGTATCAACATTTAGGCTTATTCAGTAAAAAAAAAAAGTCATTCAAAATGCATATTTGATTTTCTTCACTATTTATAGAAGACAAAACGCGTCACATTGTGTTTGTAAAAATCAAGTGGACAGAAAAAACTCATTGATATTTTTCTCTGTATTTGGCCTGGTAGAAATACAACGTAAGATTTTTTCCCCATCTTTCCGTTTCTAAACGAAACTCCTCTGTGGGAATTTCAAATATTCTGAAGATGATTTCTATTTTTTATCTTATTGTTTTATTACATATGCGACGCTTCGTTTAATTGATAAGAATACCAAGTGTGACGAAATAGATGTTTTATGTTTGTAAGAATAGAGTTTTGTAAACTTTTCACTCTTTTCATTATGAGCAAGTGTTCCAAAATTTTGTAAACTTTTTATTGTGAGTAAGTTACTTCAATATTTTCAAAACTTAATTATTAGTTTATCGCTTATTTTAATTAAATTTTTAATCTTTACCAATTGAACCACTTGTGTCCTGTGTTTGTAAAAAGCAACTTATATTTAAGAAAAAAAATAATTTCAAGAAGGAAAGAATTATTTCGAATTACTAATTATAATGATTCTAATAGGTGAATACGAAAAAAAAATATTAGTACATTAAAAAGAGCTCGTTTTTGAAAGTTTTACAGAATTTATTATTAAGAGTTCAAAATATCGTCTTGTGGCATAAATGTTGAGAGAAAATTATAGGATAATTTAAAATTAAAATCTTTAGAATAGGATATCTTAATTAATAATGATGAGACTATCGTTTGGATAATATTTAAGAATTATAGGATATAAAAATTAATAGTACTTTAAAGAAATTTCAAACTATTACATGAAATATTCGTTATCGCGTTTGTTTGAAATGTCTTTTTATTTCTGTTTTGGTAATTTGTCTTGGAATATTAAGCAATCCAGTGAGCATAAGATCATATACTTTCCTCAATATTTTGAATTCCTGAATCAAAAAGGATAGAAAATGCAATCCTTCTAAAAATAAGAAATACGTGAACCAAGTATATTGCAGTATAAAATTTCAATCAGCAACAATACGAGTACCAACCGAATAAAATTACTCCAATGGTCTTCGGACTTCTGTGTTCAAGATCTAGGAATGAAAAATATTAAAAGCACAAATTGTTCTATGAAACTACTGTTATTATTCGATGCAATTTCAAGATTATAAAATATTTATTTTTAGCAAATCAGTTGGCAATATTTTTGCGACCATCGATTATGTACAATACATTGTGTTATTTGATTATTGCTTTGATTCCATTTGAAATTAAGTACAATAAAACAAACGAGCGTTCTCTAAAGCAATTAGAGAAATTAGAAACAGTTTAAAGTTCAAAAGGCATTCGTTTACCAATAATAGCAATCGATTGAATCCATTCATTCTAATTTTCTGCGGTATTCAATGTTTTGGTCATAGAAATCAAAAGCTACATCAGTAATAGTAATTCTGTAAAGGAATTGGACACAATTAGATTAAATGTCAGATACTATTTCCGAAATAAAAGATTTGTTTTGAAGAGATTCTGTTTCCGGTATAACGACCACCAATTGAATTATATCATTTCAGCCGTCTGTTAGTTCAATAATTTGGGAGCAAGAATCAAAAATAACGAGGGGAATTATTCCTTTAAAGCAATTAGATACAGTATGGTCACATATTCGATAGAATTAAAAATTCTTTTAAATTTAAAACTTAAATTACATTAATTGATATTATCATTTCAATTATTTTTGTCCTTAGAATTTCGTTCCATTTCATTCCAAAGTATCAGGGTGACCCAGAAGTTTCTTTCTAATAGCTCAAAAGGATCCGCTTTTAAAGAGGCTTGTCACTGGAGACGAAACTTGGGTTTTATACGAAAACGCACTTAAAGGCAATAAGCCTTCAACTGTCGCGAAGCCGGGACTACAATCCAAAAAAGTTCTTTTGTCCATTTGATAGGATTGGAAAGGCATAATTTTCTACGAGCTCCTTTCTCAACGTAAAACAATAAATTGTACGAAATACTGCCATCAATTAGATCAATTAAAAACTGTCATAGAAAAAAAAATTGCCAGAATTAATGAACCGAAGAGGCGTTGTTTTTCATCATGACAACGCGAGACCACATATTGCATTAATTGTAAGCGAAAAGCTCTTACAGTTTGATTGGGATGTTTTACCGCATCCTGCATACTCTCCAGATCTCGCTCCATCTGATTATTACTTTTTTCTGTCCTTAAAAAAGTATCTTCGTGATAAGCGCTTTAAATCCATCAGCGAAATAAAAGCGCACCTCGAGGGTTATTTCTTAACCAAAACACAACAATTTTGAAAGGAAGGCATAATGAGGCTGTCTGAGGGATGGTAACAGAGCAAAAGGGTCGTTATATAATAAAATAAATAATATCTTAAACAGTAAATATTGTGTATTCATTTCATATTAGAAACTGGAAAGAAACTTATGGGACACCCTAATATAATCTTTGAACAAATTTTTTTGTCAATATTGTTAAGGCCGCCTACTGAATGTAATCATTTTAATCGTCTGTGTTGATTAGTCTTTCGGCTTCAAGAGTCAAAAAAGTCCGCCCGCTCACTTTGTATCCGCTCCCTCAGGTGGCGGAATCAATTTGGGGCGGCGATGTGTTTCCATTTATCTGCCAAAGTTATTGGGAATCGTAAAATGCGGCCACCTTCGCTTCCTCTCTCCAAGTAAGGCGAGAACTTGCCTAATCGATGCGACTTCGATTGATACAACAACATATTGACCCAGGATTCTCGGTATGCTGCCCGTGAAAAGACCATCAGGGCCTAAAAAGAAACAGCCGGATGGACTTTCTCCCGTTCTTGCCCCTTTTTTCCTTTTTCTCCTTTCATTTTTCTTCTTTCTCTTTTCTTTTTTGGAGAGAGAGAAAACGAAATCCATCGTTTCTCCATTCTCTTAACCGACATTCCCCCCAATAAGAGAGTGGCGACTTAGATTTCCTTTTCGCCGGGCTGTTAATTGAGGCCATTAAGAAAGAAATGATGGAAAAATCTTCTGGTCTGTTCCGGGAGTATAAAAGAGAGAATCCGTCAGCTGAAAAGGAACACACACTAGTAGAGGTTTCAATGATAGCGTCGCTATCGGGCCCCTGTATGGAGTAAAAGTGAACTTGGAGTTCCTTACTTCCGGTAATTTCCTGGGAATAAATGTGCTTCATCATTGTAAATAAGAAAAGATCAATAGAGTAGAAGAATAATGCGGCATTGTTGAGAATTGAAGAGAAATCCATTAATGCGATGTACATGACGATTTATACTTGAAAAGGTTTTGAATAAAAGTGGTGTGGTGTGTTTAATCATGTTTTATAGCATGATATCTATAACTAAAAAAATTACTATTACTTTGTAACGAAGGTTGAAAAGTTAACCCGTTCATACTTACTCTGGCACAGGAATTTTCACTAATTGATATTCATAATGTTAATTTTTTTTTAATATGGTGAAAAAGGGAAGTTGAACTAACTTCTTTTGGTCATATTGAATTCCGAAAAATTTGATGGCTAGAATAAAAATTGATTTAGCTCCAATACAAGAGCAATACATTATCTTTATGGAGGATTTGAAGAGGTAGTTGACCCACGTTAGTGTTCATATGTGGAAAAAATTTCCAGCACCAGATCGACTGCAACGAGTAATTCGTTTCTAAAGGGTAAAACGTTGGTTGCCCGTGACTCACCAATGATTCACATCCAGTATTCCATTGCTACGTAATTTATCTATCACGCCTACAATATAATTCAATTACTCCTTTTTTAGTGCTGTTAAGAGATAACAAAGAAAGGATAATCTAATTAGAAGATCACAAGCGTAATCCCAGACAGATGTGTTAAATAATTATGGTTAAGAATACAAAAAAATTGAACCATCATTTTTTGTATGTTCTGTCCTTTTGCTGTGCTTATAACGCTGCATTCACAACATAAAAGCGGAATCGATTTTTCTTTATTGAAATGAGATGCCTTAATCACTGATGAAGTTTAGTTATATTACGTCCCGTTTGAAAGCAACACTAAGCTATTTTGGGAAGAAGCTTATAAATTTGAACCACAGTGAGATGACGAGGAAGACGCCTGAGTAGGACCCTCCTCTCCAAATTTCCACACCACACCAGCTGGAGGTCGTTTGTCTACGACGGATTTCGCTTACACCAGAGCCACTTACAAGACTGTTGTTTGGTTTAATCGGGTCTCGAACCCGAAACCCGCCGGTTCCGAAGCCGAGGCCTTACCATTAGAACACCGCAGCCCTAAATCCCTTATGAAGAAAGTGTTTTTTGACGTTTTATACAAGCACTTTTTCTAGAATTTTCATAGGTTTCAGTATGAACTTTTAAGCCAAATGCAATATAAGTAACAAAAAAAAAAAAAAAAAAAAAAAAAAACTGACCCTAAAGATAATTAATGTTTCAATTTATTTTGCAATCTTTTTTACATAAAAAAAATCAAAAACAAAATTTTAAATAAAGTAAATATTTAATTTATCAGAAATGATCAGATCTATAATATTTAAATTAGTTTTTGAAAAAAAGTTAAGTTTATGTTTTCATAAGATAAAATAACAAACGTACAGATTCTCAGACTGTCCATCAATAATTTAATGGATCAAGACAAGGCATGACTGAATAATTTCATTTTGGAAAAAAAGACCTTAATTTCTACTTGTAGGCAAAAGTATGTTTTAGCAATGAATCGTTCTTTGTAATCGGAGAGGGTTCTAGAAATTGAGATTCTCTAATTACAGAAATGTACCATTTTCTCTTGTAAATTCTGGAGGATGGCGACTTAATCCCATACATTGGGAAGAAATGCGACTTCTACTACAGGTGTACGTAGATGCAATTATCGTTTTGGCAAGCAGATGTTATTACTTCCCGAATCTTTGATTCACAGACATAGCTAGATATACACGATCAAATAAGTAGAATCACGATATTGCTCTATATACTAAACTAAAATTTACGAAGTATTGCATATAAATTAAATATTAACATATTAAAGTAGAAATTTAAAATATTTGCATTAATAAAAAAAATCAGTAATTCATTCTACTCGTTCTTTAAAAATAATGCAAACATTAGATAGCTGGGAAAAAAATGTAATCTTTCATCTATTTATTATTTTTGTTATCTCCACTCTAAGGCAATAAAGTTTTTCTCGAAAATTTCATCGCTTTTTACTTCCAATGAGATCTTATCTTTTTGACTAGTTAAGTGACTGATATAAACACAACTCTAAAATACACAAGGTCTATTATCCTTTCCCTTCAGTATATATACTGCATTACACGAAGGATACGTTATCAGTCATAGAGAAAATCTTACATGTTTACTTAAGTGCAAAAAATTGCAATCCATCATGAATGTGAAAAGAGATTTCATTCTTGGAACAACATGCAAGTTCACGTCTCATGCTAGTGGAAAAAAATTAGCATTTTTATTTTCTCCTTCATACTCGTATGATCGAGTGAAATATGTAGAGAAATATCCATTTCATCAAACGGTAACTTCCTTTTTAATAATTCATATTTCGCGATTGAATATAGTTGGTGCCTGATAATGCATGTCTTATTAAATTTTGCATATAAATAAGGCAGGTTTTAAAGTATTAGAAAGCTGAAAGTAAAATTTTTCGAAAAGAGTAAAATTGAAAATTAAGAAGAATTTGCTTACGATGCCTGCCTACAGTTGGAGGTTCAAAACTCTGTTAGGGACTACGGATGCTTTTAATATATTTTAACTCTGAACTTGAAAACGTGTTAGAAGCGTTGCTTGTTTATCTTTAAGAAGCGGGGAATGATAAATGTTTACAAGTATACATAATTTTTCCTGTATCTTCATAACGAAACTCGGTACTTGTGCTAGTATTGATATGCAACAGTATCTTTTTATAAGCAGCTTTTGGTATCTCTTCTATCTTCAGTATGTAAAAAATATCGGAAACTGGAATAAAATTAAATCTAACCCTGTTTAATTTAATTTTAAATCTAACCTGTTTAAATCTAACCCTGTCAAACGTCTTCAAATTGGCAATAAAGATTGGTGATTTAATGGCCGATTCTGGGCTTAGGATTTAGACAATGGACTTAAAATTGCTTTTTTTTTTAAAAAATTTCTATGTCAGTTGCTACTTATAGTGTAGTAGTGTGGAAGTTAAGGGAGTTTTGCCTAATTGTTATCGGAGTTGACTGTGGTATCCGGTCAAAATTATGAAGTCTTTCGAAAATTGACTTCTTAGTTGAGCTGGATATTAATCTAATTAAAATCAGTTTCAAAAATTAGCATAACCTTTTTGCTTTTATGTTAATTAAATAAAAAAAAATCAGCTGACTAGATGTTCTGGGATGACTGATTTTTCTTATTTTTATCCAATTTCATATTTTTATTCTACATCAGAAAGAATGTTCCTGTTTTCTTTCCTTTTTTTGTTATAAGTAATAGCTTATATAAAAGTTTAAGAAAAAAGTAACTAAATTTAAATTTTTTAGAAATTTGATAGCTCTATTTTTCATATCAACTCAATACTGTACAAATTACCTTTCCATGTAAGCTCATGTCCATTAGTGCCGATGATAAAACCACATACTAGCGAGAACACTTTTTTCTCACTCTGGGATTTATTTCAAAAAATAAAATTAGATGGCAATAATATAACAGAAAGGTTTCCCTTTGTTATAGAGAAATATCGTATTAATTTCCGAAATTCTTTTTTGAGGACTTGCAGGTTTAAAGAAGACGTTCATTAATCATCTTTAATTCATTTATAAAATTACATTTTCTTTCTGAAAATTTTTATTAAGCTTCTTAAATTCTTGATGTACGACTTTTCCAAGCTATCTGATAAAACATTACTTATTATGAAATCCCTGCGATTTAATCTATAGATATATTTAATAATCGTGAATTTTTATTTCTTAATTCTCTCGCATACAATTTATCTGATTTGTTCGAATAGTTATAGGAACTTTGATACTTAATGAAGGCAATATTAAGATTTATTTTCAAAAAAATAATTCGGTCATGCTTAATAGATTAGACATCCTTACCCTATATAGATTGATGTTGCAATAAATATCTTATTAGGAGAAAAGTTCATTAAGTCACCAAACAACACCTATGGATCTTATGGATTATTTTCATAAGAATTTTTGCACACTAAATAAATTCCTTCTCTATCCATTGCCACTTCTACATTCAAAAGCCTCATGCATTTTACTGAAGTAACGTTTGATAAGGTCTCTTGATATTTAATTGTACTTTTTCCCATTTTAAATTAATATTTTCTTTGTAAAAACGCTATTCGATTCGTTTAATTTATTTGAAAACTTGTCTTCAAGTAATAGGATGGGTAGTTTTGGTCATTTTTTTCCCTCTTAATTTTGAATTTTGACCAGATGACAAAAATGACATTTAAGCTGAACACCCAACTTTGACGCCATAGCCACGAGAGTATATTTGACTCACAGTTTCAGTTTTAAAAAATAGCCCTTCTTTTTGAAATGGTTGATTCTTGTTGAAATGTGTTTCAAATCTAAAAAAATCTTCTGTCTCGTAACTAATACCTTACCATTAAGCCGCCATGCTTCTTTAATTATTCGGAACGAATGACGGTTTAAATTATATATATTGCATATTTTTAAAGATATTCGATTCTGTGATTCACGTTTAGCGTTAGTAGCTTGTAATTAGATACCTTTTGTTTTTCTCAACTATATTAGAAATAATCATGTGATTCACACCCAGTGTATCTAATAAGTACAATACAGATATGAATTTTCTTTACTTCAAGAATGATAAAGGAAATATGTAACGGCTTTTGGAGAAAGAATAACATTGTCTCTTAACAATTCAAAATTATGAATCAAAGATCTTTTTTTAACTCAAATTGCGTGGTAATCTCAGCCCATACATTTCCTCTTTTAGGATCAATTATGACACCCAAGAACTTTACAAGACCCTTGATTGACGATTATTTCTTTTGGTGTGAAACTAACAATCTCATATCTCTACTCTACTTTTCTCCTTAGTGACATAAAAAAAATTATATGCTAAGCTGACATTTGACTTAAGAGCTGTTTCTTATGCCATTTTATATGCATCCACGTTGTAGCAAAGACCCATTGCGTGACAGAACTTTTCACGTATAAATTAGTTTTCGGAATTAATATTCCTCCCGTGGTGAGAATTCTGATCCTCGGAATAGCGTTTATAAATTCTCGAAAAGTTCACTTCATTGAAGGGGGAATGAGTATTGTTTACTTAGGGGAGGGAATTGAGCGCATTGCGTGTAACGTTCCGCGCGGTTGGTGCGCTCCCCCATAAAGAAGTCAACCAAGTAGAGAAATCGCTGCCAACTTCCAAGAAAAAAAGATTCTCTCCAACGGAAACTGAAAAGAATCTGTTTTGCATGAATTCATGCTGGATATATAAAAGGTACCAACTGAAATGATACGTTTTCGGTTACTTTGATGTTCTTCCTACCTATATAAACAAAGAAATGTCATTTGATCCGTTACAAAAAAAAAGAAAAGAAAAAAGAAAGATAGTGAAAGCGTAATAAATAACACTTGTGATGATTGATTTTATATTTTAATTATAGTTTCAATGAATAACATTTCTAATTAAAATATTTTCCATTGATCTTTCGGCTCGATGATACAGGTATTTATAAATTTAATTTTCAAAATTAAAGCTAATAAATGATTTCCAATTTCTTCTTTCTGTCAAAGGTCTTATTTGCAAGTAAACCAGATGAAATATCATCTCCATGACTCCTACATTTACTTCGTTGTATTGATTATTATCGTCCTGTTGTATATTCGTTATAAAGTGAGTAAATGATTTCCAATTTCTTTCTGTGAAAGGTCTATTTTGCAATTAAAACCAGCCGAAATATCATCTTCAATACTCCTTTGTTTATTTGGTTATATAAATTTGTTGTAAATTTTGTGGTTCTTTCTTTAGACTAATTGGATCTGAAATTTAATAAAGATTTACAGTTTTGGCGCAAGCATATAAAATTTGCCCCTCCTGATATTTAGCAGTTCGTTGTGTCTGAATGATGGCCTCTGCGAAAATCATTATAAGTAAAATATATCGAATACAATAGAGCCATCATTGGTCCAAGCACCAACGACCTCCATAGAAAATGACCCATCAATAAGATAAAGTTAAAGCATTGCTCATCCCCAAAGAGATACAATTCCGGTACAAAGAACACACATTAAAATTTATTGATCCTTTCTTGGAGCATGTTTTAGCTCACCATTCCCGTTCAAAAGAATAGATACTCCATCAAACAGCTAACATCAGATTTTATCTAAAATTTGGGAGTAACCTGCTATTCTGGAAATAAAAACATTTGCCAAATTTTATCCCATTGCCCTGCCCATTTTTGAGTTATCGAGTTCACATGAAGACATTTACTTTTTGAAATATTTGCTCTAAACTTTGATACAAATTTATAATTTTAGTGTATCAAATTCTATTCTTCTAGCTTAATGATTGGCAAATAGCGGAACACGGGACAGATACCGTCCACTTAAAGCTTCTATTAGGTCCATTGTTAGTTTTATACTAATATAGTTACTCTCAGTATTGTATTCCGTGATTTCGTTAGTTCAAAAGGGAGAATGTGTGTATAAGGAAGAACGGGGAATGTGCTAGAAAAACAGTTCACTGATTGTTCAATGTCAGTGATCAAGATGCAAATAAATAGAAGGCTATTTCTGTATTATTTGGTAAAGTGTATCTCAACAATTTTGCATATTTTGTGAAATGAGCAAAAAAATTTTTATAATACGTTTTTTGTTCAATCGGCTCTAATTCGGCAATAGCCTGGTTGATATCTTCTAAATTAAGGTTAAGGTAGCATATTAATTTAAAATAATAATAATAATTAGTGCATCTCAATTTGAATCAGATTATGAAGAGCTGAGATATTTATCAAAATATTGATGCTTTATTTTAAGAAATTACAGCATTTTTTTTTCTTTATAATATATTTTATTTATGAGAAAATAATTATTGCACCAGACCAGCAGTACATTCATATCTATAGTGCCTATTTCTCTTTTAATGAAATAATTTAAATTGTTGTTTAAAGTTTTAAATGTCTCTTAATTTGTAGAATATTGATTTATATTCAAACAATTTTCATATTTATACATGTATTTGGGATCGTGGGAAAATTTCACAAATTTTTTTTTCGCAAGAAAAAATTTAGAATATTAAAAAAAATATTCCAATATTCAGACTTATATTCATTATAAAATATTAATGCATACAATTTTTATTGTTTATTATATTATACTTTTACTTGGTTTTCTTTGTTATATATAAAAATTTTATTGTTTATTATATTGTATTTTATATTATACTTTTTTTGATTTGATACTTTTCTGTAAAGAAATCAGTCTTCTTCAATCAAGACTTACTTTCAGATCAAAAAGTTATTTTTTCCTGTAACAAACCTTAAAATACATTATTCTAAATCAAATAAAAAGATATACTTAACTGCTCGCTATGTAGTTCATCTTTCCTATATTTCATCTATATCTATACTTATAATAAAGTTCAATGTGTGTGTGTGTATGTGTGTTGGCGCTCTACAGGCCAGACAATTCAACCTACAGCTACCAAATCCGGCACGTGTATACCTTGGAGGTCGGAAATGTGCACCTGGGGGTGATTTTTCGAATTTTTAATTAGAATTTTATTTATTTAAAAATCAAGCGAAATTTTGTCGTGTTTCTGCTATAACTTCCGAAAATACTACAGCACAAAAGATTTTTACATGAAGTTAAAGAACAAAAATTTATCTTTTAAATGATACCAATGTTTTAAACTTAAAATTGAATTTCTATTTTTAATGAATTTTTAAATAAATATTTTAACTATATTTTTTAACAACTTTTTCGTACAAAATAAAATTTAAGCTGCAAGAGCACGTTTCGCTTCATAGGAAAAAATTAGCATTTTTCAAAGCGTTGCCATCACATTGATTAAAGCTCCAATTAAAAATAAATTAAATCTTTTTGGAAATGAAATCTGCAAAAATATAATTTTCGGCACGTGTCTGTAGGAAATGAAACAAATAAAAAATATTTTTTTTTCCTAAAAAATAAATTCAAGAAAAATTATTTTATGATCTTTTACACTCTCTATATTATTAATCCAATAAATCAGTTTTATTTTAAGGCAAGTTTTGTTTAATATGAACAGGATATCCATTCAAATCAGGGCCACACAGCTAATTTGTAAACCTTTAGTAAGACACAGATCTGCTAAATGATCTAAATGGAAAATGATTATATTTTATCTATCTTGATTCAATAAATGCTCTAATAAATAACGAATTTTTGATTTTACATAAAGCTTTTGCTGTGTAAATCACGATTAACAAAATATTCTTAAAACACTAATATTTTAAATAAAAAGAGTTAATTTCCAATCAACTAAATCAATCATTTAAACTGACTGATTTATGAAAATTTGAATATCACTATTCAATAAAAAAAAGGATAATTTTAGATTTTCCATCGATCGTTTCAAAGAAATTACGCCAATCAGCGCGCAGGTTTCTCAAGATTAATTGGCCTAAGATTACGAAAATGTTGAGTTTTTCTAAATTTTTAACATTTAAAACTTCATAAATAAGTCTTAGTTGATCGTGGAAAATAGAAACATTCATTCATTTATTTAAAATTTGGTGTGTCCAGAATATTTCTCAGAATATGATACCTTACTGCATTAAATTTAGACTTTATAATTTTTGAAATATATTTATGGACCGGAACAAAATATTATTATTGATTTCATTTCAATCCTTTTGAAAGCAAAACTAAAAACTGAATTTTATGCTGAATCTGAGAAATTTTTGTTGAATTATTCTTTGAGATATTACATAAGTTATGAAAAATATTTTGTAGTTCACATAAGACTTATATACTGAGCGATTCTGTTTGCAATACTCATATTCAATAATAATAATAATAATAATAAATAAATAACAATAAAGATGATAAATAAAATAAAACGCTTGGTTCATAATTTTTGGTTCATAATAAAATAAAACGTTCATTAATAAAATATCTTTATATTAATTGCAATTTAGTCATTTCCACTTTAAATTAAATTTGAAGTTTTACCGGAAATGACAACAAATTAGCAAAATATGTATAGTAAATTGAATGAAGCGATCTAAACAACAGTATAAGTTTGGTATGACTATCAAAATTTGAAGATTAAAAATGTTTTGTTTGTGAATCTATTAAGAGACAAGTTACTTAAAATATTTAATTGAAAATTGTAGTGAGCCAAAGGCGACTAGTATATTATAAACTTTGTTTTACTGTGTTTAAGAAAACAGAAAAAACAATCATTCTTGAAGTAGGATGCGAATCCAATTCAGGAATTCCATAAGATACAGACAATTTTCTTTTAACTTTGTGTTGTTGCTTTCAATTTAGTTGGAGATTTTTTTTTCTTCTCCGCCAGGCAGTAAATTTATAGCCAATAAATCCATGTTATCACAATCAAGTTTAATGTTTTATTTTCTTGGACGAGAGCGAATAGGGTCATAAAGAATCGATGCTCCTCTTGACTTTCCGCTGTTCTGTTTTTGCCCAAGTAATTCCAACTATTTGGAAGATCATCTTTATACTGCAACAAATTTTTGTAAATTAAACCCAAAAAAAAACATTTTGCTCACAGCCGAATGTACTCTCAGGTACTTAGTTGAAAGAACTTCTACAAAACATAAAGAAAAGTCATTCGATAAAAGATAGAATTTTTTTTATAAAAATTTCGATAAAATTCAAAGTATCAAAATTTTAGTGACACTTTTAAAAACTCTTAATGGTTATTATAATGAATGAAATGCATATCTTAGTATTAAAAAAGCATAACTAGGAAATTTTTATTCAAACCTGGAACAAATGCATCAAAATTCAAGGCATCCTCTCACTTAGTTTGGATTGTTATAAATTACTATTATGAAAATTATTTTTTAGCCGTATTATCAAAAGGATATCAATTTACTTATTAATATTAATCTATGGATTTGTTTTTAGCAGTTTAGGGAAATGCGTACATAACCTGTCCGTAATGATTTCCTATCTTAACTATTTGTTCTTTTATTTATACTTTAACACAATGCGTATGGCGCCGCTTGGCGCGCTCTCAGGGTCCGCACATTTTTGAACGCTCTAGAACCATGCTTGGCAAGCAATAGGATGCATATATACACATTTTTAATTTGCATTTGGTATTAATTTATATAAATTAATATTATTATATATCATTAATTATTATAAATTATTATTATGAAAATTCTTTTTTAGCCATATTAGAATATATTTTATACTTGTATTTTTATATAATATTTTTTTACATTTTAACTATTATTTATTTCATAGACTTGAATAATGCTTTAGAGTGTGATATTTGGTAACGCATATTCCCTTGTGCAATGGTGTTCGGCACGATTTGCAGCAGTATCTTGTTTTAAGATATTAAAGACCGGTCACAAATTTTTTGTTTCGCTTAACATTTGTTACCGACCGCTCATGAGTTTTCTCGCGTTGCGTGTCTCGTCTGTTATTGCTTCATAAATAACAAAGTTATGATTATTTTAGAAAGTACAAGTTGCCCAAAAACGTGTTGTCCCAAGCGTTTGTCTTACAGATTTCTTTGTGGTCATTAATGTGTTAAATATTTGCACCTGGTTGGTTATGCATTGATTTATCCAAAAAAAGGAAACATAAAAACGAGATATGACGTGAAGCGGCTACAACGTTCGGCCTGCTAAAAACGAGAAATCTCGTGACTCCTACGCAGTGTGTTAAGATATAAAAGTTTCAAACCCACCTTCACTTCAAATCTTATTCTTTCTTTAGCATTTTATTAAAAAAAGCAACTTATTCTAAAAAAAATTCTGGAGATATAACAGTAAATAAAATCAGTTAAAAAAAGGCAATAAGCATTTATATTTCTAAAACTTCACCGATTCTTGGCTGTAGGACATAATTAACTCAAAAGCAAAGTGAATGGCACACAGATCGTTTATTTCGGATATAGTTTGTTTTTCTTGTCCATCATGTTCCGCCAACCAAGACTCCCCCCCCCCCTCCATTTTTTTCCCTGTCTGTCTTAACAAGTCGTCTGAGAAAAGGGGAAAGAGGGGTTCGTCAGTTTGTGTGACACACGCGATTAAAAACAGTTTTTCTTGCCATACGGACATCCTGTCTAGGGTCACGCTATAACCAGAGCCCCATACAGTCATATTCCATTTCCCAGATGCATAGACATAGGCTGCTTCTTCCGTTAGACCTGATGTCGTTTAATATGTCAGCTTCACCCATTGCTTTATTTTGGTGCACTGACGTCGCCGGTTCTCTTTCACGCCGTGCCTGTCTTCATTAGGTAGATTTCAAACTGTGACATCTGTGTTTGAGGGAGTCGGCTCTCATTCCCTTCCTTTATGTGCCTTGGCAAAAATTCTTCGACTTAACCATTTCGAAGAGCGTGAAAAATCTGCTCACGATGTGCAACAAGTCGAGATTGCCGTGACTTCCCGATAATGAACGTGCAGAATTTCCAGGATACTTTCTGTCTTCCGGTGTGGGAGGTCATACCTTAAGTTAGAACAGAGTTGAGAGTTAATGAAATATTTTATCTGTTTTTCGTTTTCTAAAATAGATTCGTTGGAAATAGTGGAAAGCTTGAAATGTTGAAGTTTCATGATCCAAAAGTCTCGTAGTCTGTTCTACACGTAGAACGAAGAGTCTGATTCGCGTATTGAGTTACAAAATTTTCTTTGCATTTTAAATCTTTAATTTAATGAAAGTATGAATTAATTTTAAACACCAGCTATAAGAGTGTTTAACTTGACTTGCTCGTACACTTTCACTAGATGCAGTTTTTTTTCGCTCCGTAGTTTAGAGAATAGAATCAGATATTCATTATCGTGTATTTGGCAATGATTTAATATATATCTATAATTTTCCTGTCCACACCATATACAATATTCTTTTTTTTTTCTATTTCGACACGTTTTTTACTTTATCGTGTACGAAAAGTATAAAGAGAAAGAATTGTGATCGTCAGAAAATTCGAATTCCAGATCGTCAGAAAATTCGAATTGACAATTCTTCACATTTTAGATGTCTCTGATTCATACAAACGCACTTTTTGGAATAATACCTATTTAGGAGAAAAATAACACAAAATCTTTGAAACAGTGGAAAGAAATTTTGCCTGCAGTTTTTACATCAAATTTTAAACGAAATCCTTTAACAGCAAGTCTCTCCTGTTTCCGAGTACGAGGTAACACTAACTTTGTTTCCTTGCACGAAATTCAAAACTTAGATGAATGAAGACACAGCAAGAAAAATAAAATTTGGTACATATTTAAAACCAAAAATTTAGATCTGTATCAATTATTGAACAAAATCCTTCGAAGAGTAGATCGTCTGCTTATTTGGGCTTTTGCATCCATATAGCTTGATAACTCAGAAACGCAACTGCATTAGTAAATATAATTTGTTGCGCAGTTTAAGTATTTAATGCTTTAGATCCTTATCAAATTTTTAAAAAAATTGCCAAAGCATTGATTATTTGCTAATTTGTACTTTCACATACAAGCAAATGCGATAGCTCAAACGCGAAATTATTTAAATAAATAATTTTTAGTATGTAATTTTGTAGCCAAAACTAATTTTCTACGTCCAGTTTTGGTTTCAGATGGTCCATAAAAAAGTTGCCAAAATGTATATTCAGTTTTCTTCACTGACCTACAAAGACCGAAATTATCACGCGCTGGACTCTAAATATATAATTATGAGCACTCGTGACGTTTACAGTCTTGCTCAAGATTCATAGTTTTATGCAGAGTAAAGAAGGTATAACATTTTTATTCTAGAGTATGTGAGAAAGTCTCGGATAGACCACCTCCATTGGTTCCATTTCTCATACATTTTCACATACAGACAGAATATAGACGTCTGAAACGAAGGGATAAATAAAATCACAAGAGTGCATTTCTTTGTTATTTTCTTTTGCATTTCTTCAATATTTTCGTTTTGTGTACTTCGTAAATCTCACGTGCCATTTACTGTTTTAAATGAATTGAAATAAGAATAAATACCTCAAATAGATTATCATTTAATTAAGAGGTTAAATAACTCATATGTCTAAGGATAAATCTCCAACTTCATAATTTATGGACTATCCTCCCAAGACACTTTCTCACTGCATCTTTTTTCAATACTAAAGAAGCATTAATACTTGTATATCAATAAATTTATAGTCGAGGAAGGTCAAAAATTGTTGAAGTACCTAATTCATCTTCTTTTAGATATGTTTTCCAAGAAGTCAGTATAGACTTCCATCTGATCCAAATGATAAATGCCTTTAAGGAATATTTTTTTTCATGGAAGGGAGAGGGGAGGATTTAAACCAATGCATCATCCTAATTAACTTCTTGATATACAAGTTTCTTCTACTTAAAACGATGACACATTCTATTTTAAGAACACTTCGTTGTCTTGATCTTGATGTGAACCGTCCGGCGGTTCAGATTTTTTAATATTGATAATTGCTTTTTTAATGCTGAATTTATCTTGTTTACAAACTCAATAATGATCCGATGAACAGGCTGACAAACTGAAATTTTTGATTTATTCTTTCTATTGAATACGAATTTCTCTTCATTTTCATCTAGTTGCATCTCTTGAAATTTGGGGGCTGTCATTTATGTAATGTTTAATTACAGCTTCGAATCATTGTTAGCACCATCCATTACCTTTCGATTGACCCAAATCTGGCTCTTGCAGTGTAAAAAAGAAATCCACCAATGAATTCTTATACTCTGTTACCTTATAACTGATACATAAACTGGTGACCATCTGTATTCACTGAAAATATTACAAGCTTTTTTAATCTTTGCAATTATTTACAAGCATTTTACCTTTTGTACAGCGAAAATACTTAACATATAATTTTGTATCCTTTGTCTATGATACAAATGTTATTCATAAGAAATGTAGAAATGTGAGAATATAGCGAAGCTCTAAGTCTGACATAGTTGATAAATCATTTGTTTTGTGGAAAAAAAGCACTTTTTTATATGTTCTTCGAAATTATGACTGAAGAATATCAAAATTACAAATTAGATTCAAAATGGTAATTTTGGAAGCATTCAGAGAAATTTTTTTGGAAAAAACGATTCGATTGGAAAAACGATTGTAAAAAAAAATAACATATAAAAAGTCATTGATTTCGTAATGACATTTTTAACGGGTGGAATTTGAAAACTCAAAAGGAAAGAGCCAATCGATTTTTTTAAATGACAAAATAATCTAATATCAAAAACATCTTATTTTTAAAACAAAGCTGCTAGAAAGTGCATTGGTAATAAATACAAATCTATTAGATATATTGTTAAAAACTTCAACTACAGAGTAATCAAAAAATATCTGCAGTTTTTTAGAACCGTTCAGTTCCAGAAATATTTACAAATTTCTTTCTATAATATTGCGAATTACCAGTATTTCAAACTCGTTTTTTTATGGAACACAAAGTGAATTTTCTATCATGAATAAAAAATGTGGGATTGGTTTCAGACCCCACATTTCGTAGTCTCTCCCCACCTGTGCGTATCGAATCGTCGCACATCTAAATAAATTCCATTCCATCTCTACTCTGACGTCTAGCAAAGTAACTTTCGATCTAATGCTACATGTTTTTCCATCTGCTTATTGATGCCATAAATTTTATTTTTTCTGTGATTTGTTATTTAGAGCATTTTGCGCAGACTTGATTTCTGAAATTCCGCCGTATTTTTGTCTAATTTTCGTTCTTTTTCGAACATAGTGAATTAGTTTAGGCTTAACATCAGAATGAACAAATGTAGTATAATCCAACACATTAACTAATCTTAAGAGACCATATGTCTTAGATTAGCAGAACAGCTCTGAATATCAACTATTTGTTCCGCATTGAAAAAGTGTCCTGATTTTGAAATAAATGAATCTGATTGTCTTGACCTTTATATATAAATAAATAAATCTTATCAAGAATGAAGAGCCAACTACATTTAATTTTTCAAAGATGTATGATGAAAAGAAAATTAAAAATTTTCTTTCCCAAATTTTAAAACCATCTGAAAAGTTAAAACACTGCGGATGAATTAAAGAAAAATTCCTTTCTTTTATGGTTCGCCCGGGATTGAAAATGTACCACCAGATTTGAATTAAAATGCTGTTATTATTTTAAATAATTAGTAAATAGTTACTTCACTGCTTACGGTTTTTTTTACCGCTATTTATTTTCAATTTCGATTTACTATTTTTTTTTCCTTCTCAATTTTGACTAATGCCACCTCCATGCCTCCCATCAGACTCTGGACTCCATGCTCTCGTTCTAAAGTAACTCGGTTTAAAATTTAGAATATCTAGTTACCTTAATATGTTCGCTGTAACGATTTCAGTTTATTAATTGGACCATCTATCATATCCTATAAGATGACCCGTATTTTTCCTATTTCTTTACTGTAATGGAGAGTGAAGTCTTGCAATTAGAAAGAGGTATAAATTATTGGGGATTCATTCGACAATTAATACGTTAAATGTTCTGAAATATGAGGGATTATTTGGATTGCCATCAGTATTGAAAATTCTCTGGTTCAAAGATCCAATGATATCAAAGTATCCTCTATGTATGCAAGACCAAAATAATCTGATGATGGAAGTTGTATCTTTAGAAAGAAGGTTCATAAACTTGACACACGATTTCACAGAAGAATTATGTTTGCTGGCTTGATGCACGTAAAAACATCCGTTGGGCAAACACTATATTTGCAAACACTTGAATTTTTTGGTTGTTCTCCGAATATAAAGAAACTGCATTGACCTTTTAGTAAGGCCTTGGCTTCAGAGCTGCTGGCATTCAGGTTCGAGACCATATTTTGTCAATGGCTTTCCACTTTAATATGCCTTCATTAACATTAAATTTGTCATGGTACAAACGTCTTCTTATTGTTGCGAAGAGAAGAGTCATTTCATACTCTGATCATTATCTGAAAATGCAATGCCAATTTAAAAAATAGCTCTTCCGTTATTTCAAAACGGAGTTTTAATTGATGCGAAAATTGATGCGAAGTATAAATAATAAATTTGTTGGTTTTCCTGGGTGTTTATTTTAATATTAAATTTTGGTTTTCTTTAAACATTTTTCAATGTTTTGAAACTTGGATAAGTGTAGAAGATAATTTCCATATCGTTGACAGATTTTATTCCTTGTCATTAATGTAAATCCGCATCTATCTATGTCATCCCTTGGTTAGGCAAAATCCCATCTCATCACATAGTTGTACTCCGGACCAACTGATGCGTTGCTTCCGGACCATCCAGGCAAGGATCCTGCAGTGGCGTGCCGGACGGTCGGAAGCGGTCTCGGCAATCTCATTACGTCGAGGAGCCTCAGACACTTCGCGTGATCGTGTGCGGGAGGCGAACACGCGATCCTATTCACTATAGCCCCCCTCCCTATGAAGATCCGTTCGACGTGGCTATTTCTGCATCGATATCGAATCCCTTCTTCGGTTACTGGAGTCGTGCTAGGTTGAAGTTGCGTGTCTGCTCATTAAACTTGTGTTACCTGAACTTTCGGTGATTCAGGTCGCTTTCTTTAAAGGTGAAATCCAGGCTATAAAGCAGAGAATCTATTAGAATTCTTAAAGAGCGTTATTGGAAATGGCTCATAACGACAGGTTATCTTGAAGTCAAAGGAAGATTTGGTTTTATCCTCTTTTTTTTCCCCCTTTCCAACATGATATGCGGTTCTTACGCGGTTTATTGCAGAATGTGATTAGTTATTTTCTAAATGCGCTTAAGGATTCATCTTTAATGATGATATGATATGAATCCAGACTTCCTGGTTCCGGCTAGACAATTTGGAAAACACAAATGAAAGACAATTGTCTATACAAGATGTAACTATGAAATGGGAATTTAATGATGGCAGTTAGCTCTTCTGTGCTTGTAAGTAATATGAATTTGCATTTGGTTTTATATTTATTCTGACTTCACATGAGAGCACTTATAAACCGTGAAATTAAAACTGCTGGGAATGTATCAAATATTTGACAGATTGCAGCGGAAATGAACCGCTTTCTGAGACCACTGGAACTCGCATCATATTAATTTAAATATATCAAATACCTCTTTTTATACTTATTACATTTTTATTATTTTTTATTTTTTCTGATAAGCTGAAACAGAAGATCGAACTTAAGTTGGCAAATGCTAAAGAAGACAATGTGCATAAAATGTTTGAATTCAGTTTTAATGCGCAAAAGGAATAAAAATGTAATGATGATTTGCATCTAATAAAGTTGTTTGTTTAAGCTTTCATATCCCTCTGATAAAAAAAAGTATATGTTAGAATAACTTTAAGAATATGAAGTGTGGCGTAGGAACTTCGATTTCAATTATTGTTAAATTAGTATTATGTATTATGTACACATTACATACCAAATATTCATTATATCGAGCATTGAAATTAAATTGTAATTTTCAAAAGCTGAAAAGTTTTAATTTTTGGAGAAAAAAATAACCCCTGATATATAATAACTTTCATCATGCGCATAATTTAAATCATCCACAAAATTGCTAAGAAAAAATTTGTTTGTGATAATTTTATATACCTTAACGTGAATAAAGGCAGAATAAAAAATATAATATTCCTTTCTTGTTGTTTTTAACTACTAATAAAATATTTAATTATTTTTATTATCGAAAATTCGAAGGAATTTTATCAATACATTATTGCTTATATTGATTTGAAAAATCTGTTGAAATGCTAGACTATTATCAATGAAAATATAACGATGAATTATCTTGAATAAAAAGGAAGGCTTTAGTCACCTCCCCCCAAGACAACATGTTTTTTTTTTTTTTTTTTTTTATTAGAGGCAATTCGTCTTCGATATTTATGAAAATTAAACTTTAATTTTTTAAGTGTCACTGAATAGCACAAATAAATAAGTAAAGATCAAAATATATCATTAGCTACAATGGAATATGTGTTTGACGAACAATTTGCCATTTTTTCTAAATTGAAATACTTTAAGAAACAGTGAATTGAAAGTTAAATTGTTTTGTCATCTTTCATTGATTCAATAAAATTCTTCTTTTTTTGATCAAGATATTTTTGAATTTTTATGATTGAGGCTTTATTTCAATGAGATTTCCCCTCGAGACCCAAATAGACTTTTGACTACGAAACACTCAATTGAAATTTCTTAAGCAAAATACAGGGGCGTCGGTGGTCTAGTGGTAAAGGTCTTGGCTTCGGAACCGGAGGATTTCAAGTTCGAGACTCTATTTCACCGAAGAACCGATGCGTAATCAGGTCTTGTGTTCGCTAAATCCGTCGGCACCAAATGCCCTCCTACAGTTTGGGAACAGGGGATGCCAGTTAAGGCATCGTCCTCGTCGTCTGACTGCAGTTCAAAATTACGAGTTCCCAAAATAGCCCTAGCGTTGCTTTAAAACGTTATGTTAATATAACTGAAGACAAAATTTATTATAATGCGGTTATTTGATATGCTACTAATATTACAGAACTCGCTATTTGCAAAAATAAAATAAAATAATAAAAATAAATAAATAAATGAAATAAATGCTTATATTGTAATGGGAAGGGAAATTTAAATATTAGAGTGCGCGACATTAAAATATATTTCATAATTTTATCTTTCTTCATAATAATTTCAACTGCTTTTCATTCACAAACAATTATTCGCAGTTCATAACTTAAAATATATTTCGGTTGTTCTCCTTCATAACTAGAATCAAGCATAAAATGTATTATCAAAAATGTTAATAGTTTTTAAGTCAATCATTCAAACTTGTTCATTTAAAAGGGATTTTTATAAATACCTATTTCAAATATATATTCAAATGTGTCTAATTAATTCTTTTTATTGTCTTCAATTAGCAGTTACGTCATTTGAAAAATTCGAATTTATATTTTTTTAAAATAAAAATCAAACATGATTGTAATAAAATGTTCCCTTATATAAGATTGTAAAATTAAAAAAAAAAAGGTTTGTTCTACTTTCATTAAAACGAAGGAGAACGTAATGGGTGCTTTCTTTAAAGAAAACCAGTTTTTTTTTTTCTTTTTTCTAGCGGATATGCAAGCGAAACAATAACTAGAATTATCTCCTTCATTTTTGAAAAAAAAAGTTATTGTTTGAGAATTTCAAAAATTTAAGCTTTGTGATAAAGTTCCAGCTTGAAGAAAATCACGATAAAAATATCTTGCATAAACTCGTTAATGCTTCTTAAAAGCTGTTTTTAATTTTCTATCATTTTGTATGAAAAGAACGACATTCTTCATGAATGTATCTCAATTGCTGATATCAATATAATACCCTAAATGATTCATCAAATCTCTTTTCTTTAAAAAACAAATTATGGTTTTGCTTTCAAGAAAGCTACAGTATTTTTATTTTTACGCAAAAACAGACGATTTTTGATTTTTCACTTTTATGTTGAAGCTTTTTAAACTTTTCAAGTATTTTTGAAGTATATTCAAGTATTTTTGAGTGATGATTAATAATGTTGTATGTCTGGTAAACAAAAAAAATTTTTGAAATTGTTAGATGTTCTTTAAAATGTTTAAAGGCTTCGTCGAGGAAAAAGGATTTATTAGAAAGCTGTTAAAAGGGAAATTGTTAGAAAAGGAAAAAAAAAATCCTCATCATATTTTTCTGTATTTATGTTTTATATAGAGCCACGAATCTTATATTGGATATTCCGCTATAACTAATAATTATATTCAAAATAACGTTCGATGTTTATTATTTCTAGTAATAAAATGTTATTAGCAATCTGTTTAAAAGAAGAAAAAAAACCACTTGGACATCTTAAAGCATTTTGAATTACATTTGCTTTCCTAATTAGAAGGAAATAACAATAAACTCATCTAGTGATATTAGATGATTAAATAAATTTGTAGACAAAAAAATATAAAATCTACAGGAATTTACTTTTGCCGAATCTTATTAACCGATTTTTAAATACATTGATTTGATAGAAGATGAGCTTTATAAAATGATTTAATAGATAATTATTTGATTGAAATTAGTTTTATTTTAATAGCAATTATTTTTCGTAGCTGTTAAATTGTTTGATATTATTATTTTCTTTAAGTGCAAATTGATGTTGAAACACTAATAAAGTATTGAATATTAAGTTTGCCTTTAAATCAAACATTTCTATTCTAATAAAGAGAGCTGTAAAATGTTGAGAAATCAGTAAGTTTAGTAGCAGAAAAGAAAAAGAACCGTAAAAATTTATTAAATAAATTTTATTGGATTACTAATACACGTCTCTAAAAAATGAAAAAGAGTTAATTTCTTCACAAATACGACAAAAATTTAACTATTTCAAAATTTAATTCCTAAAATTAATTATTTAAAATTCTAATCGGATATTTATGTTCTTTTGGACGTTTATTGTTATTTCCATCCATATGAAAATGAAAAGGAAATGAGACACTTTAGCCTGCCCAACTACTTTTTATCTTTTAAATCAATAGCTGATTTAACTTGTTAATATATTTTGGCATGAAATAAATATATATAATTCAAGGCACGAGTCTGTAATCCAGTACAAGAGATTAATTTGAATAATTGGAATCTTCAGTAACAAATGTTTTTCAGCAATAAAGTATATCATCAGTCGATTTTCTAAGTTCGTTATCTTTCTTTGTGTTTAAAATCATTTGTTTCTGCAACTATTCAAATTCGTCATTCTCATTTATTCTACAACCAGACGAACTCCTATTGTCAGCTAATAAAATTAAGTATCCTTCCGTAACCACCGGTTTCCGAAGCAAATTCACTGAATACATCCTTGTTCTTCAATCAGGAAACATCAGCACCAGCTCTACTGGGAACACATCACAATATTAGCGAACCCTGTCAACTATTAATTGCGCGAGCCAAACATGACAGTGCAATTTCGAATCACCGGTACCGAACGCTAATTACCAAACAAACTACGAGCAGGATATTTTCTCGGAAAACGAGAGGATAAACGCCCAACACTTGAAAACTCATTAAGCTAAATTAGAAATTCCTGCGCTATTATCTATTGCAGAAAGTATTCTAAATTCCGTCCATAGTTCTCTTTCGCCCCTATCCTTCTTGCTATCGACGATCGACTTCTTGTATGGGTCTCATAACAATATGAGGTTTGTGTGCTTTGGCCAAAGCAGGAAACGATGTCTTCGTTCTACCCTGCCAAAGAATCTTCTCTAACTCTGACTGAAATTAGGAATTTCGAAATCAACGGCACCATTTTGCCCCTTGCATGCATTCTACTCCACACGAAACATTGTGGCAGCGGGGGGAGAGCTGCATATGCATTCTTTGATGCTCTCGGGTCAAAGTCGGAGGAATGTTCGCATGAAGACTTTTGACATCCACGTCTCCCCATTTCATAAAGGCGATTAGACCGCGTCGCACGTAAACCCCATTAGGTCATGCACGTTCTGGCTGCCATCATCCCCGAGACTTTCCTTTTCGGAATGGGGGTCGCCCATTATGAGGAATGTCAAGATCGCACCCAGAAGGGTAGGCGCTATTGCGAAAGGGGGAACGCTACCGGTGTGTGAGTGTGTATGCGGAGAAGCTGGTAAGGGCCCCCCGGTTTTTATGTGTCTACCCAAAAGAAAAACGTGAATGTCTGGGAAGACATTGAGAGAAACGTGATTTTTCTTGTAAATGATGCTGCGTAAATTGCTCCGAGCCTTTTTTATTGGTTTTAATAGAAAATGCATGATGATGACTGAATTTATTTGTTAGTGTGGTTTCAAAAGCAAAGATGACATGAGAGTTTACAGCCTCTTATTGTGCTTGATTATAAAATACCTTAATATTAATCCTTTGAACTCGGAAAGATAATTCGATGCATAATTATTCACTTAATACAAGGGCTTGTTATTGCTTCAAAACATATATAATTAAAGTTGGATTTCCCCGAAAAATTTATCTACGTCTTTTTACCATTGAGCGGGCATTTTTAACAATCAAAATTGAAAAATAAATAAATAAAACGTCAAAATGATGCATCAAAGAAGTGAACTCACAAAGAATTGAACATTCACATTCATGAACCATGGCAGTGAAAGTGTTAAATTCGAAGTTCTTAAATCGATATTTTACTGTTGTCTGTGTCGGTGCTAATTTATATGTGTATAGGTGCCAAATGGTACCACACTGACAAATATAGAAGTATAGAAATTTTCATACTGCCACAGCCTTTCAAATTTTTCAGCATATACAATTAAACGTAGCTTTTAAAAATTATCGTATTTAAAACACTGCATTCCTTATTTATTAAAAACAATTTTTGATCTTTGACTGTGGCTTATTAAACTAGGATACTCCCCCTCTTTAAAACGCATTTATTTCAGAAAATTAATTTCTTGTTTTAATTACCACCTACAATAAAAAAATAAATGTTCTTTTCATCATAATAACGGTCTTCATAATGGGCAGAAGAGTGGATTTTTTTTTTTTTTGCTTAAAATGTTAGTCATATTTAATAAAATATTCTTAATATTTTAAGAAAACTAGTGTGTGTATAAATATTCCCTGATTTACGTAATTTCTTAATTTTTTCAGTAATTCATCTATTTATTGAAATTATATATATCAAATTAATTTCGGAAAATATTACCAAATTACAAATTACATAATGCGTAATATTGTGTAATTATTATAGCTAAGAATTTTCCAATTGATTGAATTCGGCGTCACTGTAACTTCTGAGTTGTGCCGATTATTATTTTTCTCACAGACAAAAAATGCTTTGTCGGCAAAATCTTTTCTAAAAATGTTAAGCTCCGCATATTTTCCCAAAGTCTCTTTTTCCTGTTATCTGCAATTCTATTCCTTCGTTGCATTGCTTGGACAAAGAAATCTAGATAGATGTTAAATATTGGATAATTTCCTTGAAATTATAAAGAATTCAACTATTTCTTTAAAACTTGTTTCAAGCGACACGTATGCATACACGACACACAAAATCAACCAGCGTATTCTTTTAACAACCAAAGAAATTTCGATTGTTCTAATTTTGTGTTTATTAATTCATTAATTTGTGTTATTAAATTATATGTTTTTATTTATTTTTCCAAATCTGGTACTTTTTTTCTTTCAGAGAACGTCCTCTAATCATAAGATTTCATGTACTTTCGATTTATATTAAAACTTCATACAATTTCTATTCTTCGAAGGTTGGGGTGGTTTTTTATAAAATGACAAAAGTCTAGTATTCACGACGTTTTGTATACCCAACGTTATTTTAATGATGAAGCTGAAGAAATCGAAAATCGCATTTATTCTATTTTCATAAAGTCTTAAATAGATGTAAAAATTCGAACTTTATATTCCTTTCTTCCAAAATAAGATTTTATAGATTTTGGCATGCACAGAAATTTATCTATGAAAAAATTTGTCTTACTGTAATTCATATTAACATTCTAGAGCAAAATATCTCCTACTAAGGAATGCAAAAAATAGAGCTATATATTCTATTTAAATTTTACGATCTATTTATTCAAATACCTTAAGATTTGTCAAAAAAGCTAAAATATTAGAGCAAGTAAAAATTTTCTCCAATTTTTAAATTGCGTCTCTCTGGTGTGTGTCAAAAACGATCATTCTATGGATAGAATAGCACGCGAAACAGTCATTTGGTTGCGCCTTTTTAAGAACAGAAATTTACAATGTCCCTGAAAGAGACATTTGGAAACATTGTTATTATCAAAATATTCTTTTTTCTCTCTAAAATTGAAAGGCTACTTTATAGTTCCATAAGGCTCCATTTAATTTCAAAACAAACATAGCAGAATGTTTGTGGATTGTGAATTATTCGCTGACTTTTATAAAAAGACGAAAGATATAAATTCCATTTAAATTCGTTATTAACTCCAACCGGAAATCTACTGTATTTGCATTATTTAGAAGGAAAAATAAAAATTCTTGTTAGGTACATTAATATTAAAATTGGGGATAGAAAATCAATCATTAGAATTTATCATAATAATAAAGATATAAATTTACCAGTCATT
>JAPMOR010073754.1:1869860-1934148 GCA_026543865.1 Argiope aurantia | reverse complement strand
TATAATTTTACCAATCATTAGAATATATCATAATAATAAAGATATAATTATACCAATCATTAGAATATATCATAACAATAAAGATTTAATTTTTGATGCTATAACTGATTATTTCAAAGATCCATGTTGCTAAAATTGCCGTTTAAAAAAAACTTAAGAAGCCATTTTTTCACTAAAGAAAACGAACTATCAGGTTTCTTTTTTTGCCGAATTTAAATACCTTTTTATCACGCAGACAATTTTTTTCTAGAAATGTCTAATATCATGCTTTCGAAATTATGAAAAAGCATATTTTTAACAGGAAATCGCAATAATTCGCAGTGAATAGAAATTTATCAAGTGATTTATATATTAACATTGTAATAAAAAAGATTTATGTTCTACAAGTTAAACCATGCATTCTGCTAAGTTTGCGTGTTACGAGAAAATTGAACCAAACGTGAGAATAGTACAATTGACTTAACACATGAAAACTGCTATTTCAGAAAATAAATGAATGTTTAAAAATTACTGTTTTAGTTGACTAAACTAAATGCGTAGACTTCTTTTATTTCTATTATGTGTTATTCAAGAAATAAAATATTCAGTGTATAAAACATTAAGAGACATTCATGTACAATCACTGATTTTACGTTTATTATACCTGAAGTTTAAATGCGATATGCTCTTTCTAGAAAAAATTAAATAATTCAAACATAGGCTCTTTCAAAGCTTTAAAAAGTATGTAGTTTAAACATCAGCGATTATGTTAGTTTTATCATTTCTGCTATAGATAGCAGAAAGTGATGTGAGATGAATTTAGTTCCTTAATTAGTTTTGTATTTTATGTTTAACAAAATTTTAAATTCGTTTTTTAGAACAATTTTATTTAAACTTGACATTCTTGTCCTTAATGACAGGGAGCGAAAATCTCGAATTCCATTCAACTATTTAGTGTTGGTAATTTGATTTTGATGTTCATGGCTAATAATAGGCAGTATTCACATTTTTATTTCTTTTGTAGTATACTTTGGTAGAATAGTTCTACACTCTTGACCATACTGTATATATATATAAACCTCTTCATCGTCCGTAACGCGTCTATCGCGCTCAAGTGAAACTTCTGCAGGACGGCCGTTAACGCGCTTCAAGCGTTCTTCTACATTTTAAAACTCTTAAACGCTTTGTAAATGTTTACTTGTAGAAGTTTTTATTTTTATTTGTTCTTATCTGTACAGAAATATCTGTACTAATATATTATAATGTACAGAGTATATATACTTATATAATACATTTAGTAAACAGAGGTATATACTGATCTGTAAAGAGAGATCTGCAGAGAGAAAACACTACATGCAGCGAAAAACAGAGGACCGCTGGGGAGAAATTTTCGCGGAAAGGAGAGGACGGTGAAAGGGTTAGATACTAAATAATAACACGTACAGAAATATTACTTACAGTATCCATTTACGGATTGATTATATTTTGAAATTAAGCCCAGAAAACCTTGATGATAAAAGTTCGCTGGAATGTTCGTCTTTTCAAAGACACTCGTCAAGTTGATTGCAAAAACTTATAGTACAGCAATCAACTATCGTACGAAAAAATCTGGAACACTCTTAGTATTCCTCCGCACTTCCTATATATCTGTTACGACTTTCTGTTTATTAGTTTACCATGGTCCATTTTCAAGAAAACTGCTAACTTTCCTTTCCCTTTGGCGGATATAAGTATATAATAATTATAAGCATATACATAATTAAAAATACATAATTAATACCATAAAATTAATTTATAAATTATTAAAATGTATAGATTTATGATGTATGATATAATTTTATACGAATTTTTAATATTTTTTTTAAATAGAAGAATGAAACAGTTTACACAAAACTTATAACTAGTATCAATGACTACATAAATAACAAATAAGAAAAAAAGAGCAGTCATTTAAGTATATGACCCGACAATATATAACCACATGTCAAATACAGGGCATATAATCCAAATATATATCAATTTAGAAATATTTAATGATTTTCGATTTTAAAAGACCTTCTGTTTTCATTAACTTTTAAAATCCGGATTACTTTGTTATATGGACAAGAAATCATTAAATTAAACTTTTCGTATAACTGCACTCAAATAATAGAAACAAGCAAATAAGTAATGCAAAATAAAAAACATTTTTAAACAGTACAAGAAGAATGCGGTTTAAATTTGAAATGAAACAACCATATCCAAAAGCAAAATGTGACAGCAAATTGTTATCTTGAGGCGGTTGGCTATTAATATAAGTGACTAATCCTTTGTTCAGTTATCTATTTCTGGTTGGAATCTGACAATTTGTCTGTCTAGTTTTCAATTATATATTTCATAATTATTTTTTTCTTGTTTTGATAAAAGGAAATGATTGAAAGTAATTTTTTTAATTTTGTTATTTTACCAGCAAGTTTAGAAAATTGGTTCGTTGTCTCATAGCTCAAATTACCAGCATGAATTTTTACCCAAGATAAATGAATACCACATGGCATAGAAAGTTTTTAAAGAATGAAAATTTATAACTAATATTTCTTAACACTTGAATTAAAATTTGAACCATTACAAATGTCTGTGTCCATTTTCCGGCTCATTGGCATGAAAAATAAACTGCGAAATGCTTGGAATGGAAAATACTGGTAGGAAAAAAAATCACCAGAATTAGTTATGGATTTGAATTGCATTAAAAAGAGAAAATTCCTATTTCATTTCCAATAATGACGTTTAATTTGAAAATAATAATTTTCTTTGTATTTTGTAGCAAGAAATCCAAGGTTGTCTCACGGATTGTGAGACGTTTTACACGTTTACTTTTAAATTATAATCGATGAGATGTATTCTCATAATATAAATTGCCGGTAGGAGAAAGCCATGTCATCAATGATTATACCTATTTAGAAATTAACACAGTATGATTCTAATGCATTTAAAATGAAATGATGCGTTTATTCAGAATTTAATGTTGAATACTGCGAATGGATGTATGGTGCATTGTAACTCTTTACCTTAAGCAAAATTGCTTAATTTCTAGAATTTCTTTTTATATTTACAAGATTCGTAAGTCTTACATTGGAGATATTACCTTTTGTAGTTTTCAGCTGACTGTCAATTTATATTATCACTGACTTTTGTTGTTATTAATGTATTTTATAATGCTGCATTGCGATTGTATCTAAGGGGATTGAAGGCAAAGTATTGGCTTCGGAACCATAGGTACATGAAGATCCTTTTGGTGCACTTTAATAGAAGAATAAAACAGTTTACACAAAAACTTATAACTAATCTCAATGACTATATAAATAAAGGACAAGAAAAATGTAACTTGTTATAGCTTGGCGCGGACTGAATGGCTCAGTGATAGAATATTATGAACTGAAAGCGACCAGAAATTTCCTGAAGATGGATGGTGTTTTTGTCCATTTTCAAGATCTAAAATTATCATGTAAGTCACAAATAATCTTGATGCGGATTTTAAAAAAAGAGCGTTTACAATGAAAATAAATTAAACTAAGCAAAACTTCATGATTACTTTTGGCAGTATTTTTATAAAAAAAAGTTCATGGAAAAATGATTGCTTTATCTAGCTAAGGAATGTAGTTAAGGGAATTTTTCAATGTGAATTGCTTTTATCTCTATAAAATAAACCATTGTCGATTTTTTTTAAAAATATTTCTCGTGAATACATAACGAGGTCCACTTCTTGTGACTTAATAAAGCACTCCACATTTTCATGTCGTACAGCTCCATTTGATCCGGGGAATAAGAAATAAAGAATTAACTACCCTTAATTAAGCTACCTGGGGCACTTACGACTAAACTCTTTATTTGTAATGAGTTCCCAGTTGACGCTCTTCCATTTCGACACTCGGTCTGTAAAGGTGTTGAAGAAGACTCGTTAAAGAATGGCAATTAATCTAATTCGCTGTCTTCTTTGTCTGTCATTAACTCCGAAGAGGAACGCGTTTCGAAAAGTTTGCCTCTTTACGTGCATAGTTTTAAACAGATCAAAATTCTTTTCCTGTGATGTTATTTTTAGATTGATCGCCAACAACTTCATTCAATGAATGGATCAACTCTAGATTGCTACTCTAGCCGCGGAATAATTTGAAGCCACTTGTTTAATCCGACCAATTCACGAGAGTTTAAACTTTGGAATTTTATGAGGAGAAAAAAAGGTCACAAACTCGTCTTTTAAAATTAAACAAGATAAAGTGGATATTATGTCCTGTGAGTATATGTTGGAATTCTTTATCCTTTTATATCAAGGGATAATTTCAATTAATACGTAGGTATTAATGAAATATTTTTTATGGTATGCTAATAATGCGCGATAAATTATCATGGATTGAGATTAGATTGCGCCAGGTGGATATGAAAATAGATCAACACTTTTTCATCTAAAAATGCATTGCATAGCATATACCAGCTATTCAACTTCATATTTTCACATGATATTTTGGCATCCACTTTTAATATAGAGCCAACAGGGTTATAGCCTTCGACTTTTTCGTGTAATAATACAATAAAATTGTTTGCTTACTTTCATTGTATTACAAAAAAGAATATTAAACATATAATTATTATTATTTTGCGTCTATTGAAAAGGTTTAAAATTTTGTATACATTTCAAATTTTGGGGTAAACACTATATGCCAAATTTCATTATTGCTATTTTTCTTCAATATAAATTATCTACAAGGCAAGTCATGTTGACAATTTGTGAAAATTTTTTAATTATAACACCACATTCACGACAACCACAATAAACTTTTGATATATTTATTTCAAAATTATACACAGATCTGTATTTTTGGCATAACCACACAAGGCTACTCCTCATCACCTAATTAAAGACATTCAGATTAAATTTGAATGACCAGACTGTCGCGACATCACAAGCAGCAACTAAGGTTAAGTCCTAAGGGCCATCACCGGCCACGGTACAATCTTTCCTGTGGGAAGCGCATCCTGTCATCTGAAGAAGGTAGCCAACCACCACCATTTCTGTACCCACTCGGATGGCAAGAGCCAACCACCATGCCGGAATCTTTTTATCCTCATATGAGGTGCCCTCACGGTGGGAGATAATTTAAATATAAAAATCATTTATTAGAATTCAAACATCTGAATGCATATTTTGAATAATTATGTTCTCATTCTTAGGAATGTATTATAAATGAACTGTCTGATAGGTTTTTATTCAAAATTTAATACACACCTTCGATACTAGCGACAAACTATATGCCAAATCTCTCTCGCATATCTATACTTATAATAAAGCTCAATGTGTGTGTGTGTGTGTGTGTATTGGCGCTCTACAGGCCAGACCATTCAACCTACAGCTACCAAATCTGGCACGTGTATACCTTGGAGGTCGGGAATGTGCACCTGTGGGTTATTTTTTCGAATTTTTAATTAGAATTTTATTTATTTAAAAATTAAGCGAAATTTTGACGTGTTTCTGCTATAACTTCCGAAAATATTACCGCACAAAAAAGATTTTTACATGAAGTTAAAGATCAAAAATTTATCTTTTAAATGATACTAATGTTTTAATCTTAAATTCAAATTTCTATTTTTAATGAATTTTTAAATAAATATTTTAACTATGTTTTTCAACAATTTTTTTTGAAAAAAGCTATTTTTTTCCCATGAATGCGAAACGTGCTTAATTTTAATTTTAATTTTTTACAAAGTGTTGCCATCACATTAATTAAAGCTCCAATTAAAAATAAATTAAATCTTTTTGGAAATGAAATCTACAAAAATATAATTTTCGGCACGTGTTTGTAGAAAATGAAACAAATAAGAAATATTATTTTTTTTTTTAAATAAATTCAAGAAAAATTATTTTACGATCTTTTACACTCTCTATACAGGGTGTTTATTTAGTCCCGGACCCATTTTGATGTTTAATGACCAATGAAAATAATGAAGATATAAACAAACTTATGCCATTTATTAATGGAATAACTCATATATTTTCCTTTTCAGGTTTGAATATTTTTACTTTTGTAAATATCGTCTGCGCGTGTGGTTAATTTCAGATAATTTCATTTTCCTGTCTAAATATCTGTACTTTTCTAAATATCGTTTACTTATTAATTGCACTTTTCTCTCTTTTGTTTTTGCAACTATTGAAATGTTATGTTGACTTTTGATGTGTTTGTTCTATGTAGTACTTTTGTATGTGATGTTTTATTCGAGCGGATATTAAGGAGAATGCATGCACCACAAGAGAAAGCACAGATTTTATGGTGGTCATAGAGTTAATTTCCAATCAAGTAAATCACTGACTTTTAAGAGTTAATTTCCAATCACTTAAACTGACTGATTTATGAAAATTTGAATATCACTATACAATAAAAAAAATGATAATTTTAGATTTTCCATCGATCGCTTCAAAGAAAATATGCCAATCAGCGCTCAGGTTTCTCAAGATTAATTGGCCTAAGATTATGAAAATGTTGAGTTTTTCTAAATTTTTAACATTTAAAACTTCATAAATCAGTCTTAGTTGATCGTGGAAAATAGAAACATTCATTCATTTATTTAAAATTTGGTGTGTCCAGAATATTTCTCAGAATATGATACCTTACTGCATTAAATTTAGACTTCATAATTTTTGAAATATATTTATAGGCCGGAACAAAATATTATTATTGATTTCATTTCAATCCTTTTGAAAGCAAAACTAAAAACTGAATTTTATGCTGAATCTCAGAAATGTGTGTTGAATTATTGTTTGAGATATTACATAAATTATGAAAAACATTTTGTATTTAATATAAGACTTAAATAACGAGCGATTCTGTTCGCAATACTCACATTCAATAATAATAATAATTAACAAATAACAATAAAGATGATAAATAAAATAAAACACTTGGTTTTATTAAAAAATATCTTAATATTAATTGCAATTTTATCATTTACATTTTAAATTAAAGTTGAAGTTTTACCGGAAATGACAACAAATTAGCAAAATATATATAGTAAATTGAACGAAACGATCTAAACAGTATAAGTTTGGTATGACTATCAAAATTTGAAGATTAAAAATGTTTTGTTTGAGAATCCTTTAAGAGACCAGTTACTTAAAATATTTAATTGAAAATTGTAGCGAGCGGTAATCCTGGCGAACCGACTGGTCGCTAAAGGCGGCTAGTATATATATATAATAGCCTATTGTGTTTTTGATGCACATACACACGAACGAACAGAGTTGTTGCGGAAGAGTTTTGTTCAAAATTTAAAAGAAACACTTCCACGATATGATATCATAATTCACAATTTTAATGTTAAGTTTGCATGGTAATTTTCCTTCATCTAATTAATCCCATTGACGTATTTTCAAATTCACAGATCGAACGAGATCATTTTTGGACATTCAATAAATATTCACAGTAGAATAGAAATATGAACGAAACGATCAATTTTCTGTTGTTAATTTTATCATATTTTATATACTTAGCATTCCGGAAAATAATTTTTTTTTACGACTTTAAAATAACTTCCATAACAACACTGGAATCCATTTTAGTCTGTTATTTCAGCAATTAAATTGTTATCCTGCTTTCAAACATTTCTCTCATTCCAATAATTCTTTCTATTTCAAAATATTTAATATTTTATCAGAAATTGAATCACGTAAAACAGCTAGTTGGTACTGACCGTTCGTCTTTTGCTATAAAGAATGCGAATAAAACGCAGTAACTCGATATTCAAGTTAAAATTGAATAAAACCCTGCATCACTTTTGCATTGCTGAAACTTCAAGAGAAGTGCATGAATAATGGACAAGAACACGGACTAAAATATACAAAATCTTTATAAACGTCCAAAGTCTAGTTCAAATAATCCCTGGACAAAGTTGCTTTTAGAATGGAAATGATCAGTTTCTGATATGTATAAATTGAATCATAATATCCCATTTTTGACTCGCAAAAACATAAAATTTTACTTTCATTTGACAGCTGATGTGGAGGATTTTAAATGTTTTATTCCTTTATATCTGTGTTCGAACTTACTCTTCACCTCCTTTTCCTCGCCCCATAAAGTTATTTTTATAAAGTTTCGAAAGCGGAAATATAAAGGAAATATTAAGTTATAAAAATATAAAACTCTCCGATCCGATCATTGTTGATATTCTTCTACCAATCGAAAGTTTTATAGAAAAAAATATGAATGGTCTATTTTGTGAATAAAATTCCATAATTGATTTAGGTAGAATTTTTATAATTTATTCTATGCATTCGAATTTAGTTGTTAATAAAATATTCAATTTCCGACTGAACAAAACATAATTTGTCGCATATATTGTAACCTTATTTAGGTGGGACACAAATTTTTTTACTGAAAAATATATATATATATATATATATATATAATTAAAACCTATAAAATTAAATAATTTGAATATAATGTTATTTTTATTTATAAAAAGCAGGCATAAACCGCTTTTCTAAGAATCCGCATTCTGCCTCTTACACATACATTATAATTAAATATACGTTATATAAATATACGATTATATAAATTAAATATACGTTGATACATTAATTATATAAATTAAAATACTTTTCGAATATACGCCTGAAAGAAAATTTTAAATTGCTGATGATTTAATATGAATGGGATATTTTCATTAAAGAAGTGTATTTTCGTTAGAATGTACTAAATCTTCATTAGAAATTAAAATACAAGCATTATGTTTAAATGAAATGTTTTTTTTAATTCCTTCTTCTGATTTTAAATGGATTAAAGAATTTTTTATTCTATTTGAAAAAGAAAATTCATCCCGATAATAGGTGTTTAATATTTGTTTATCGAAATTTGGTTGATTTTTTTTCGATTCACTTTTAAAAATAAAAAGTAATTTCACATTTTTAAATAAATAGCCAATATCTGAATCTGTATATCATTCGTTTACGATTGCGTTTCCTTTATAAAATGTATTTTTATTTATTTTTAACTGTCATTTTTTTAATATTCCTATTTATTTACTATACATTTTGCCATGAGAAAGTTTAGCAAATACTGAATAATGAACTGAAACTTCCTTACTGAAGTTATAAAAATGTAATAAATCGTAATAATTAATCACTAGGAAATCATTATTTATATTACTATGTATGAACACAATATACTGTGTTTTAATAATTTTTCGGGAACTTTTTAATTTGCTATACTATATATATAATATAAGCTTATTTTGGTTGAAGCAGAATGCAAGTTCGAAGGCACTGAAGAAACAATTTACATTTTAAAATTAATTTTAATATCCATTCCGGAAAAGCAATTTATTTTCAAGCAGGAGCGGACAAGGCACGCCCACAACAGCGCGAAACAAAAGCAGAGGTAAGAAAAGGGACGAAACAAATGACCACTAGTCTTATATAACATGGGATTTCCGGCCACGTGACGATTGATTATCCGTGTTGACTTTTGATAAGGGCAACGGAGGGATCATTTTCACTTGATACGTAGAAGTGATTGCGCAGTAATTTGTACTCAGCTTCATATGTGGAATGGTATCAAAACACAAGAGAACACTTTAAAATGACCCCGACCTGGGCCGAATTAGGCAAAATATTTAGAAAATTAATCTGGATTAAATTAGATATCAAAATAGCATTATAATATACAAATAGATTGCCATCATCATGTTAATAAAATTTTTTAATGAAGCCAAAACATCTTTGAACAAAGCGAAAAAGAATTTTTGCCCTCCCTCTAAAATCGAAATTCATTTTTAATTATCTATATTTGTATATCTATACAAATCATTTGCAAGAAATCCTTATAAATAATGAAAACACACTAAGCTATTATTTCCTAATTGTTCTTTTTCAATTATGTTTTATTCATTTCAAATATGCCGATTTTCGATAGTATAATTTTTTTTTTCAAATCAATAGCTAAATTAGCCACACAAACATTTTCTGACTCATCTTCCTAAGTTGAGATTGAGTAGTTTAGTTAGTCGTCGAATTATTTGATTTAGCCCCCTTTTTTTTTCTCCCAATGCTCTCTATTATAAAATCCTCCCTGAACGTTTTTATTTTATCTAAACTTTGCAGTCTCTATGGTTCAACTTTTATTATCAATCTTAGTGATGCTTTGTTCTGTAGATGCTTTTCCTAATTATTGTCCTCACTTAATTCCAATGAATTTTCTAATTTTCGATAGTTAATATAGAAATTATATATTGCCTATTTTTACAAATGCATTTTATTTTTTAATCAAAATGGAAACTTTCAGATTTGGGCTCCAATAATTTATTATAACTTATTCTTATCTTTCTCATAGCCTATAGTCAACTCTGGTACTTTTTCGTTAGCCAGGCGCAAATGTCGCCAATTGTGAACCAAACGCGAATTTGGCGTAAGAAATTTGGTGGAATTCTGCATTGTTTGGCGATTTTTCGCTTGTGCCCGGCTTACGAACTGTGAACCAAATGCAAATTTGGCGGAATTCTACATTATTTGGCGACTTTTCGCTTGCGCCCGGTTAACGGAAAAGTACCTCAACTCTCTTTAAATATTCCGCGAATTGTTGCTTAGTAAAATAGATTTTAAAAAAGTGTTATGTCCAAGGCATCATTCTAAAGAAAAATAATCATCTGGATTGTCCAAAACATCGTCTGGATTTAGGAGATGCCATTTTTCTTGATTGTCAAGGACAGAACTTTGAGAAATTTGATTATCTTCCAAAATAAAATGAGATTATTTAAATGTAAGGCATCAAACAGATTATTTTTTAAAAATTTCAATTTAATTATTTTAATATTTTTCCTTTATGAAAGTTATTACTCAATTAAAAAACGAAATCAGCATCGGATTTAAAACATTCTTCTATTCTTAGATAGTTCGTATTATGAGCTCCATTTTATAGACTGATACATTCTTTTTTGCATTTCAACACTATATAATTTAATCAACATATTAATAACTTAATTTAGGACGAGTTTTAATCCCTGTGTGAAAATGTATGTTATGTATGTGCATATATATTTGTTTATTATGACTTATGATTGATAATATAATATCTATATATAATCTTATATAATACCTACACAATATAATTTCTATATATAATCTTATATAATACTTACACAATATTATAAAAGCAGACAGTCAATATTTATAAATATTATAATAACTATGTGAGTGCATTGCAAATATAGGAATTTGGTCAATTATACTTTATAAAGTATTAATATTTTCTTATAATTTATTAACGCGACTTTTTATAACTTATTTGTTTGACAAATGGATTAATAATATTTTTAACTTAGTTACTTGTGGCTTTTTTCCAGCCTGGAGGCTCTAGGCGGTTACTTAGTCGGAAATCCGCCACTGAATGGAATAATAATGGAGGGAGATCAATATTACACAAAAAATTAGTTCTTTACTCTGGGTCCCATTTATTCTTGCTATGTATTCGGACCCGACATTTTGAAAATCATTATAACAGAATGTTAACCAATAAAATTATTCCATGGAGTGCAATTTTTAACAAAGCTAATTACCATCCAACACTTGAGGGCACGGAAAACGGAAATCAGAAAAGAAAGAAAAAAAAATCATCTAACCCTTACTACAAGCGATTTTTCTTCTCTCCCTACCACCCATCTTCCCTCCCCGCTTCCGCGTGCCGATGCGGACAAATGTGGGGGTGGGCAGTCATCGAATTCCGAACGGCTTCTTACAAATTGTTTGTTTTTGCATCGAGGCAGGTAGTAACGAGGGGTCGACGCACTCGGCTGAGGTCCCGACCTCTCGAAAGGCGACCGCCACGAAACCGACATGCACCCACGACCTCGCAATCGCACCCAACTTGTAAACACCATCCCCGTCTTGTACCAGGCAAGGGCCGGTTTGAGGTTTTCTACTTGTGGTTCTCCCGGGGATGTTCTACCCCCTCATTACACCAGTAGTAATCGTGAAGAAATGTTCACCATCACGAAATGTTTTGTCTTTTTTTTTTCCTCTGGTGTGCCCATCCTTTCAGAACTGGTTAAAAGGAATATTTCAGAGTGTTGAGGTAGTTGAAGGTCGTGATGCAGCAATGAGAAACTGGGAACTTCGGAATCATTTGAAATAACGTAGGAATCAATTAAGATTTTGGATTCAATTAACTTAGGAGTTTACCACTGCTGTTTCATCACACGAAAAGTTAACTTTCTATCAAATAAAACTATTCTTGTGCCAGTTTCCACGCACATTGTTTAAAATTTATTCATTTAATTTTGAAGAAATTAATACAATGTTCCAATGTTCGAAAAAATAGATATTGGGTTACTGTCATATACGAGAGATTTTGAATAAAAATATCCTTACTGAGTAGGACTACTATATAGGAGACTCCTTACTATATAGGAGAGAAAAAAATATCAACTGGAATCAGCTACGAAATCTGCCATTCCATTTCCCTGCTTTTAAAAATATCCTTTTAAAAATTCCCAGCTGCAGTGTTAATCCAACGATTTTAGCGCATTCATGCTTAATATGGTAGATTTTGTGTTTAATTTCGTAGTATAATGAACTGATACGAGTGTGCCTTTTGTAAAGGGTGGCCCAAAATTAACGCAAGATTTGAATTTGCGACCATTCGTGCAGTAGAAGTTGACAACCCTATTAAAAAAGCCATTTAACAGCTGATAGTTTAGGGTTAATAAAAAGGGAGCGTTGATAAGCAGAACGTGTTAGCTCAAGATTTGAATTTAAAAACACATTTTTTTTTCTTTAAATTCCTATATTTTTATTGAATCGTAAAGTACACAGGATAAGGTTATGTATGGAATAATACATACGTCTTCCACGCGTTGATGGCACATACGCACTCTTTTGTCGAAATTTTTCATGACCATTTTGCATAAATGTGGCTGAATTTCATTGATGCAGCATTGAAGTTCCTCTTTCAATGCATGCGTGCTTGTAGGCTCCTTGGCATACACCTTTTACTTCAAATAATCATGTAAAAAGAAATCCGGTGGTGCTCAATCACACGATCTAGGAGGCCAATTCACAAATTTTCGAACTGTGGTTGCCAGACTTTCATTACTTTTGAAATATTGTTCAACTATGAAACATAGTTTACGGTCAGTTCCATTTTTACTAACCCTAAACTATCAGTTGACCAATGGTTTTTTAAATAGGGTTGCCAACACTTTGCTGCACGAATGGTGGCAAATTCAAATCTTGTATTTATTTTGGAAGACTTTTTATAATAACGTAAAGGTACTTTTTGTTTGTCTGGGAAGAGATATTCGTTGATTCAGTAGTTTGAAGAGGATTGCAAAATTCATTGGTGGCAAACGACTGAGTTCAGATAATGGAAATTACAACTCCCTTACTTTCAATGACGCAAATGGAAATCATTTAATATTTAGACTCAAGAGAATTTAATGTATATGAATGAAATATATAGTTATTTAATACTGAAATTCCTTTGTTTCTCTTCCGATTTCAATATCCAACTTTGGCTTTTCACCGTATATATATATATATATAGCATTTTATCTTGTGTAGCATATACATTTAGCATTTGTTTATAATATTTGTTTAAAAAACAACGGATTTTGTATGTACAATATAAGAATTCAGCGAAATGTTCTTAATTTTTTTTAAAATTCTGAATTCACTACGATATTAACACTTCAGTTCCAGTATTTATTTTAAATCATTATTTAAATGCAACATCTGCCACAGATAGCATGAAAATCATTTCCTTTGCAACTTGTTGAGAAGATACATATTACTTTAATATGTTTATGCTTTTATTTAATATGCGAATCTTTGTAATGAAAACAGGAATTTCTTTTACACTTCCTTAAACGAAGAAAATATAAAGTGCTATCATTGTAACATATGTCGATTCATACAGTCTTGAAATTAAAAAAAAAAATAGTTTTAAGATATTTTTCATTCCAAATGTATATGAATATAACTCGGATTACAATGAGCGAAATGTACCGAGTCAGTTTTTGCAACAACCAGCTAGCGTAAAACAACGTAAGACAATGAGTGCACTGTTAAGTGTTGCATAAATTATATTACATTTGTTATGTGACCTGGTAATGGCATGAATTTACTTCATTAATCATGTAGTCTGTACATTACTGCTCTGTTGGTCTGTATAAAAGTCTGTTATGAAATTGCTCAACAAGAACAATAATTGCTTGGAACATTTAAACAATTTCTTGTCATGTACTTTCCAAATACGTAAAAAAGATCCCTGAAAGCGCAAGATTCTTCAAATATTGTAACTATGTCTGTATAGTATCATATGGCATTCAGATTATCAAACAACATCGTAGTGTTATCGTAGAATAATTTGCGCTAATACATTCTTTAAGATATTTGTAGTATGTCCTTCGCTAATACATTGATTGATGATAATACAATTCTAATTATCAGATTCATTTAACCGCATGTAGTTATTCAGGTTCAAGAAAATCTATACATCGTAATTTTTTTTTATTTACATGCTCCTGACCTCGAAACCTTGTGAAAATATTGTATTCATTGCCATACAAATTAGCCCGGCAATTGCTGTTTATAATTTTATGAATTTTGGAGGTAGAAAGAAAAGTAAATGCGCTTGACAATATAACTGGATATAATTTTTCGAATTCCAAGATATTTTTTAATCCAGATTTATTCAGTTTCTAAATTTATCGCAGAAAATATCAAAGTAATAAAATTAAATGGAAAAAGGAAAGAAAAGCAGTAGTTATTGGTGTAAAAAATAATCAGATATTTTATTTTTCTAAACTTTAGTATTTCCATTCTTGACAGTAGAATGAATTTGATTTCTAGTACATAGGCGAAAAAAAGCCCTTATTAATTACTCATTATAACTGATATTTTGTCATGAAAGAACAGATGAAAATAAAATAAAAAATACTCTTTACTTTTTAATTCTTAGGAGCATGATTTTCCAAATTAAATTTTTAAAAATATCATTGTGTTCATTGCAGTAGTCAGGTATAGGAAAAAATAATAATAGACAAATCACAATATATATTTTATATATTTATTTCGGGAAAAAAAAGAGGTATCAATCCTTCAAGTAAAACATGTCTTTGCTAAAAATAACTATATCATCGTTAAGATAAGATATTCACCTACCTTAAAAGCATTTTTATTTCTTGGAAAAATGAAATGCGTCCAAGATTTGTTTTCTAAACTACTTGTAAAAATATATGATTCATTCAATACGGCGGGAAAATAAAATATCATATTATTTGAACAATTTTGACAGTTTATGTTAATTTTTGTTTAAAAGTTAAGTTTTAAACTTTTGTTCAAAAGAACATTATGTAATGGTAACATACATAGAGCCGAATATTAAAAATAAACCAATTGCAAGTGTACAATTCCATTTAAAAGTCCGGTATCAAAGTTAGAGCTTACGGCATTTAAAGATTAATTCTTGAAAAAGGTGCCATATTCCTTAAAATATATTGGTCTTAATTGTATTTTAACTAAAACAATGTGAAATTTTCAATAACAAATCAGCAAAAAGAAAACCAACAGATATCAATACTAAATAACACCATAACAATGCAAATGAGAAGGAAAATAACCGTCGCAACATTAGCAAAAAATAATCGGCTTCCAGAAACACTCGTGCAGGCAATACATCAACATCCAATGAGGTTCATAAAGAATCGTATTTAGCGAGGCATTTTCTGAACAATCTTATTTTCTCCTCTGAAATAGCAGTAGATGGAGATCACTGTTTCCTTTCATCACTCGCTTCCAGAAAAAAAATTGGATGGTCACGCTCAAGAATGAAAAATGCGGGCTACACGCGCTTTGGATTCTATGGAGATCTCTATCGCCGGACTACCGGGTTCAGGAAACGCCTAACTTTGGTCTGGTAATCATACGGGAGCATATATTTCGTGAAAGTTAGTTCTCGCACTGTTTCTGTTACTGTCCCTGAATGTTGCCAAGATCCTTCATTTGGAAGGTTGGTTGATATGCATCATAACTTCTGCCTATTGTTAGGGAAGGTTCCGTCCACGCCCAACGAAGTATGTCTTTTGTCAGGGTCAAATGGTTCATTCTTTTGCTGATTCGGCAGCCATGTCTACACCAATAAGAACAGTCATCAGTTCGATTTCATTAAAGAGATAAGCATGCTATTAGCTGATGAAAAATGAATATCCATTTTACGGAGTTTGAAATAATTTTCATTCTCGGGATGAATTTTTGGTTTTGGAAGCAAGGTTATCTTGTAACTGATATTAATACTGTTATTAATCATTTATTGGGTCAAATCTTTGTGATGAAATATCTGTTGAAGAGGCATGCCTGGTAGATAGATAAATAAAAGTTTGAGATATCTGCAAGGTAAATATTTATATGGTATAATAAAATAGTCGAATAATTTTTATCTGTTTAGTTATTTAAGGCCATGATTGTATGAAAACACATATTTCAAAAACGCCATAGAATTTGTAAAGCTTTATTAAGAGCAAATATTTTAAGTTCAAAGCTCCAAATTTCAGAAAACGATTTTTAGGTTGTTTTTTTTCCATAATCTAAATAATTAGGAATAATTTTTTTATGAATAATATGAATAATTTTTATGAAATTTATGAATAATAGTATAAAATAGTGAAAACACGAAGCGATGATAGAAATATTCTAATTAAATTGGTAATTTAATCCCGTTTTAGAAATCTTACAATTTTTCTTTCTAATAATGTTCAATGTGGCCTAATTTCTTTGTAATATTTCCCAGTATTTTACGCTTTTGTAATTTTGTATTGCAGGCATAGTTTAAAAAATATTTTTTCCATTTTCAATTTTTAACTCATGATTCATTATAAATATTATGGATTTCTTTAAACAATTTTTCACGAGTTCATTTTTTGATGGTGCCCCCTTCCCCATGTGGCAGAATTTCTTTGATGCAGCTTTGAATTTCCTCCTTCAATGCACGCGTGCTCGTGAGCTTGTTGGCATAGACCTTTGACTTGAAATAACCCCATAAAAAGAAATCCAGTTAAATCACACTATCTAAGGGGCCAATTCTCAAATTTTAAAACTGCGGCCGCTGAACTTTCATTATTTTTGAAATATTATCCAACAATGAAAACAAGTTGTTCAATCACATAAAGCTCTATTTTTACTAACTCTAAACAATCAGCTGCCAAATGGTTATTTTTAATAGGATTACCAACATTTTACTGCAACAATGGTAGCAAATTCAAATCTTGCATTAACTTTGGAGCACGCTTTACCTTCTGATTTGCCCTCATCATCTAATAGCTTAAATTTTGATAGAAATATCTTAATAAATAATTTAGCTTCCAAATGGGATTAATCATTAATCCAACTGCATTATTTCTTACACAAAATTTATCGTGTTATTTATGCTTCAGTAAATGAAAGCATCTCGCATTTCGGTGCAAAATTTCGAATAAGTAATTTCAAAAAAATAGCAGCCATTAAATATGTTCTGGATTTGCCATAAATTCTTTCTGCATTCTATATTTCCCCGTGCCCGTGCATTTGAAATAACCAAACATTTTACCAGGAAAAATGGTGGTTCATTTCTTATACGATCAGTGAATCTTAAGTTTTATATCCAGCTGTTCACTGAACTTTCTTACCAGAAAATTCGAAAAAGACATTCTAGGTTTCATTCCCGTTCTTAGAGGGAGGGGGAGCACTCCCTGAAAACTCCTCAAATGGTGTGTAATGTCAAATAAAAGACGAAATCCAATAGAACTGCCAGATTGCTAACGGGAGAGCATTGTTTCATGGCGTTTATAAGCGAAAGTAATGGATTCGGATAAAAGCGACCCACACACAGATTAAAGCCTGTGTCCGTCTCCAGCAGTCTCCCTGAAGTCGTTACGATTATTTGTGGATGTTTTAACGGCTCCCGGTCTGAGGGTTACTATGACGACCGTGCCACTGGGAAGCCTATGGAAAAATAAAATCCCTTGCTCGATGCCTCTTCCTCAGAAAATCCACTTCCTATAAAAGCTTCATCCAGTTAATGTTTTCTATCCTTTGTCATCATTCTGTCATCCATTCCTTCCTATAGCATTTTTATTAGGGCCAGCACAATACGGCATTTAGCTGCAATGGGAGCAGTAATTTCTTCGGACCAGGTCGTTCGAGTGTCGTTGGACCCAATACTGGGCAGCGTTTGCTAGAATTTTATTAAATGGTATGATGCAGATAAAAGCAAACTATTCGATTTAATCAGGAAATTTTCTAGTTAGGAAAGCAACAAAAAATTCTTTTGACTTTATCTTATTATTTAAAAGATGACCAAATCATTAACCAGTTAACTGTCTTTAACGAGTATACTCGTCATGGAAAAAGTAAAACATTTTGCGTTATGGCGAGTTTATTCGTCAAGAGTAATAAGTAGTGGCAATTTGTAGTTTGAATTACAATTTTAGTAAAACCTCAAATATATTCGTAAATATCAAGATGGTTAAAATATTTTGAGGCCAAGTTGAAATTGAATGAACAAATAAAATATTGTTAAATAAAATCCCTTGCTCGATGCCTCTTCGTCAGGAAATCCAAATCCACTTCATCAGTATCCACCATGCTTCGCTCAATACCATTCTCTAATAGTAAATTAAAATAATAATTTTTTATGTTTCTTTTCGTTTATATGTAAAAATTGTGTGTTAGATTAAGTGCATAAACAAATGTGATTATTGAAATAAAAAAAAGCAATTTCATTACAACGTACATACATATTTCACATACTCTGTGTTTTGACGTGTATATTCGTCATTGCTAAATTTTTGCGACACAATTTAGATATACATTTTCCGAAGAGGTCGAAACAGTTAACTGGTTAGATTCGTATCCGATGAATACTGTACAAAACTGCTCATTTTGAGAGCTGCGCGCAGCTGCATAAATCAAAACAATTATTTACGGACGGTGTGATTTGTAAAAACTATTGTTGATGGCTGAATTTCAAAACTTTTAATGCTAATAATCTAGTGTGAATTTTCTCATTTTTGACTAATAAACGAATTTAATCATTCCGACAGTTGAGTATTGTTGAAATAAATCAGAACCTAATCAGCAATGATGAGGATTTAAAATGTCACCAGTTTTAAATAGTGATAACTGCATTATGAATGTTTTATAATTTTCACCATAACAATTTACAGTGCTCCAATATTTATAATACAAGTAAATTTCCAAAACCTCTATGTAATAAAAATTGTGCAGAGCATAAAAACTAGAAAAATTATTCATTTTTCATGATAAAGTACTCGTATTGGGATCACAAGGCTGTTATTACTTTTTTAATATAATGAACATCTCCAGCCTTTTAATGCCAAATTATGTGAGGTTATATATAAAAAAAATTATTACAATTTTGTCTATTTGTATTTCCACGACAAAAAGTGATAATCTGCGTTTTATTCAATCTCAAATCTTATAATCATATAAAACGAAAATTGGATTCAGTTTACCAATCGTGTCAAATGTATTGTTTATTGTAATACTCATATAGAGGGTTATGTTTGAAGTATTTGGGACAGTATAATATCAGTTAATGATACGAATAATATGGATTGCCAGGACATCTTTATCAATGCATTGACCACTAAAATTTCCGTATGACATGATTTTTACTACAAATTGTTAATGAATATGATATTGCTTTGTTTGAAAGAATATATTTTTACTTATCGTCATCTTAAAGTCTAACTTATTTTCAGAGTAAATTTTATTTCGGATATAAAAATAAAAACAAATGAATGTAGTCAAAACCCACATTTGTAATTCTCTTCGAGGATTTTGATTTAAGCGTTTGCGATTCGTCGTAGTATCAATCTCCACGTAAGTGCCCCAGTGCCATGGTCAAATGTGAATTCTATAAAGATAGACAAGCATTACGCGGTAGATGAATGGTAGACGCTGGTATGTAGGAACCCCATGAGACAATTTTAAGATATCAATTTTAAACTTGAATCTTTATTGTACGTTTTTACACAAGATAATCTTAAAACAGTGTTGCCAAAGAAAGTTTAATCACTCGTGTCAAGACCAATAAATTTACTTAATTTTTCATTTAATTAGAAAATTATTTATAATTTATATAATTTTAAATTTTTTAAATTTCAGTTTCTCTGATAAGAGCATTTGATATACTAAAGAGTTTTTAAGTAATTTTTGCATTTTAAATTACTTAATACTTATTGCAATTTAAAAATTTTAAAAAAATCAGTAATTTAATGCTTAAGTCGGACTCATCATTGTATGCAAGCAGCTTAAAATAATAAAAAGTAGAAAAATAAAAAGAGAAAATCAAGAGAAAAAGCAAAAGAAGTCATTACTCACTTCGAGGGACCTTTATTAATCTAAAGATATGACATAGCTTACATCTTTGATTATGCAACAAACTGACATCACTATAAGCAGACCGTGGTTTTTTTACAGTTGGAAGGAATGAATTGGTAATACACTCATATTGGGATCGCATATTTTATTTGAAATGTAAAAAGAAGCCAGAAAAAAGATGATCAAAAATGATAAAAATTCGTTTTTCTCTTTGAGGACTCAGTCTGAAGCACTTGGGATGGTACGAGATTATCGGTTAACGGTGCGGAACTTGAAGAATGTGGATTGCCAAGACATCTTCATCAATGAACTAAACAACATCAAAAATGATTTACGTCATTATTACGGCAATATGGCCAAGATCGATAAAGTAAACTCAGCATGGGGAAAAAAATCTCATTTCGCACGTTTTTTCTTATTGCCTGGAGCGAATTTCGGCATAGTGGTTGGTGATCGATTAGTGATTAGGGGAAGTTTCTCTGAAAATGATCACGGGATTTTTTTCCTTCTCGTTTGTGAAGGCAGAGAGAATGGTCCGCTAATGCTCCAATTAAGTACAATTCTTTGCCCTGAGCTTCTTAATTATTTCGAAGGCTATCTAAAAGTATCCGATTTTTTTTTCTAGGTACTTTTTCTTCCAACTTTTTGGCGCCGTTTCAAAAAATTTCCAACCGCAGCAAGAAATTCCTGAAGATTTTCCTTCAAATATTCTCTTTAAAACTGAATTGATTTTAATTAAAAGGTATTTAATTTGAGAATGTAATCATAAACATAAATTAAAAATGCGTAACATTATCACGTGAAAGGAGCTTTTAATTAAAGTATTCTTTAAATATTTTCGGAATTCTTTTACATTTGATGCAGGTAAAAAAAGTTTGGTAAAGAAATTAAAAGTAGTCAAGGATTTTTTTTTCTGCACAACTTTATCTTCTGTAATTAGATTTCTTAATTTTTTTTTTAAGTTACATAGTATTAACTAGTCTGAATTTGTCAGCAGGCGATGTAAAAGTAATAAAAACTTAATTTCTAAATTTTTGGCTCAGATTTATAAAATGATATTTGAGAGTTTAAAGTCTTAATTTAGAAAACTAATTGGATAAAATAACATTTTTTATAGCTGCCTGTGGTGAAGGGAATATAAGTTTGTAAGCATATGGAGGTTTATAATTTTTTTTCTAAGACAGTATTAATAATGAACAAATTGCAATTAAAACTGAAAAAAGAGGGAAACGGTTATAATGATATTTCTTAAAGGAATTAGGAAATAATTTATGATGTTTCTTAAAGGAATTAGGAAATAATTTATTAATATAAAATAATAAATTGATCTAATGTGAAAAGGCTGTCATTATTTGTTCGTAAAATCATCGTCAAAAAATTATGCCTATTTTTTTATTTTTTTATTTTTTGCTTGCTTGTTTGTTTCTTTAAAAAAATATTAGAATATATATTTCCTATCAGAGTTCTAAGTTTAGACTGGTCTTTTTTTTAAACTAAAATCTTATAATAGAAGGAATAAATTTCAATGTTACGTGAATAATACAGAATTTTATTAACACTGTCGAATTTTAATAACATAATTTAAAAATATTACAATTTCCTTTCAGTCAATTATACAGTGCATCACACTCCCTATATTTTCTTTAACTTTTCATCATTTTATAGAATTCTAAAGTTTTACGTTGTTCTAAAAGTTTTCCAATATATAAATATTTGGCACATTCTAATTTCGTAATTTTTCTTTTAATAAATATTTCGATGTACAACATTTCTTCTTAAATAGAAAACATGTTTGTGTAATCATAGGATAATAAAGAGTTTGAGATATTTTTTAGGAAAAAAACATCAAAGATTATATTAAAATGACTCATCACTTAACCCTTCTGTTTCGCCAATTTTTTAACTTACATGGACTCAGCGTAAGGACTTACAGCCACAAAATCTAAAAGTTCTGAAATATTTTAGTGAAAGCAGCTTCAGGCATGTTAATTCCTTTATTTGCGATATATTTGTAATCTAAAGCTACAGATAAGCCCTTTGCTCAGAGCAATTTATAAATTTCTAAGTATATATTTCTAAAGTATTTCTCACAATACTACCAAAATGTAGAATTATAAAAATTATAGTAGTACGATATAAATATATGTATCAAGATTTCATGGAACTTGAAGCATCGGGATCTTCTCCCTCCCCCCTCTCTCTATATATATAATAAAGGTAAAGAAAATCACTCTGCAACGAGCGCTCGATTAATATTTTATTTTAAAATGTTTTTCCTAAATATTTCTGAAATATTGGCCGGATTATGAAAATAAATATTATATATTATATGCTTTTATAACTGTAATTGCTTACTTACGTTTTAGTATCAATTTCAAATCATTGGTGATTGTTTATGCTGAATTATTAGTTAAAATTTGACAAGAATTTCTTGGTAAATGGAAAATCCTCTTTCATATAGCCTTGATTATTTCTATAACTCAGCTCAAATTTTTATAATATTCCCCAATGGTACAATTTTTATACAGTTATTGATTTTTTAGGGTATAGTTATATCTTTTGTATCTTGTCATTCCCTTATCATACATTTTACAGAAGAAAAAAAAACCCGGAAGTTATAATTTTGTTGGGTAGAATAACTGTGGTTAATGTATCTTTATTATATTATTTTGTTCTTTCTGAATTTTTTATTAGAGATAAGAATATTATTGCTTAAAAATTAAGGACTCTATATTTATCTATCATATGTTTGGAAAACAACTTTCTGATGGAATTATTCTTTCTTATATTCCACACATTCATTCGTAATAAGTCTGTATCAGTTTCGAAAGCGAAGAAAACAGTAAATTACTAATATTTACCGAAAATGTTATCGAAAATGTTTTAGATGAAAATGCTAATTATCTTTTTTATGGCTATGGTGTTGGGTTAGTTTTGATGATGGAAACCTTTGGCTTTGGATTTCTTTTTATTATCACTTAATTGAGACTATACAAGAAGAAATCAATTGAATAGAATATCTAATCCATAACAATGTAACATGAAAATGCTTTTAGATTTAATTCATTTATCTTTATTTCTTAAAAAAAATTTAATATATAACAACGATGCAATAAAAAAAATATTTCATATCGTCATAATGTGCATGTGTTTAAATCCAGTAATTAAAATAATGAATAGTACGGTTTTAGAATATACTTAAAAATATTTTTAAATAATTAAAATTAGAAAAATATTGTCCTGAGGAGCTAAATCTTTAAATTGTGCAAAAATGTTTTTTGAATAATATGCTCTGAAGCTCGAAAACATCAAAATTTTAATTAATATTTAATTAAAAATTTCATTTAAATTTTTAAAACGTCTTCCTCAGGCAGCGTCTATAAGCAAGAAGTATCTAAGAGCTAAATTTGGAAACTTCAATAGTATGCCTTGTTGAGATTTTTAAATGTATTTTTTTTATTATGCTTGTCGCAGATAGTAGGCCATCTACATATTATGCCGAATGTATATACTTTTTAATAAATATACCTAATGATTCTAATTTAAACGTGTTGAATTTGCCCCGATTTTTTACTCTCTCAAACTCTGGCTTCAATTTAACTTCTGAATTGCGCGGACTCTTGTTTTTCCGCGCTGACTCACGTGTCGAAACTAAAACACGACTTCAGCAAATTCCCTTCTGAAGCTGTACAAGTTCTTTCACATGGTATCTTTTACGTGCTTTTTTGTTTCTATTCGAATTGCGCCTGTACTTGGCATGGTTCTAACAAAATGCTTTTCAAAGGATAAGAGTATGTTAATAATTTAAATATTTATTTAATTGACAAAGGAAGAAATAAAGATACCATTTCTAGTCAATCGCGACTGTTCTCTTTTACTCAGAAGACTATTTCATATATTATAAATGTGGAAAAACGGCATTAAAAATAAAATTTTACTTTAACAAAGCTCGAGAGAGTAGTTGATATTAATGTAAACTGAAGCACTGAATAAATTAGATTCAAGAACTGGAAAATAAAATACAATCAAAACTTAAATTATATATTTAAAAATATGTATAATGGAAAAAGTTATTCTTACAATTGCGTAATAAGCTGTATATTCAAAATTTAAACTAATGATTGCTTAGCATTTAATAGGCAAATTTAACAAACTTCAGATCACATTCTTAGATTGCGTTCTATTATTCACTTTAAATTGCTCGCTAACTTATCAAATACCTTGAAAATATCTCTATATAGCAAATAGTTAAGAGATGATTAAAACAATTCCTATTACATTGAAGAGATATATTCCATGTTGTTTTATACATTTCTATTACTGTTATTTTGTTTGCATTCAAGATGCATTTAATTTATTTTATCTTTAATTATTTTTTAATCCTTCCCCTAGTATGATTTAAAATGTTAACATTCATTTCAATAAAAAACAGTAAGAAGGTTCTACTTACAACTTTCTCATATATTATTATATAGCCCGTTTTGTTTATTCTTTGTATAAAATACTTACTGTCTCCGAGATTCAGGATGTCAAATGCCGCATGCGAATCAGTATTGGAACTATGAAACGTGTACGTCGTTTATATTTGCGTGTTTAGACATATCTTAGTAATATAATAAAGAAAACGATGCATTTGGGCGTTCTATTATCATATGATCATCCAAACTAAAATACAGATGTATCTTTTAATTTCAAGATCTCTCAACAAATTTGACTCATCTATGTTTTTTATTTTTTTCCCCATATATGAAGTATATTCACAAAATATTATAATCGTCAAAAATTCGAATACGAGATTTTGACGAATCTCCTCTTTTCAGATTTCTCTAGGTCTGAAAATTTTTATTACAGGAATTCTTTGTCTGTGAACACGATAACTCAATGTCTTGAACTGGATGGATGAAATTTGGTCTTTCCACGGAATTTGTAGGGTTGTCATATTTTGAACAAAGAAATTAATCTATCCTGTTGTCCTAGTGGAAGGGAACGCGATAACTACAAAAGGAAAGAGCTAGATAAATGTAACTTGATATACAGTTATAGAATTTAAAAATTAAATGCTTATCAAATGTTGATCAAAATCTATCAAGGCATTCACTAATTGTCGTTACGTAAATGCAATAGTTCAAAAGCGCAACAATATAGGTAAATGAAATTTGGTTCCCAGTTTCAGCATCAAAATTTGAATTAAATGTGATGTACATTTTTATCAAATTTTGAACTAGATATGTGCAAGAGTGAACTATTTGTAAACTCAACAACTCTTAAACGCAATATCTTAAAATAATAAAATTCGGCTTGTGATATAGTGCCTGCAATTCCTGGTCGAACATCAGAGTTTGGTTTCAATCAGCCTAGAAAAAAAAAGCGATCAAAATAATATTCAATTTTTGTATCTGTGTACTAATCCCATGCTGGGATTGTTTGCCAAAGATCGCATGTTTGATTCACTAAAAATACTAGATGCAAATAAAATATTTATAACTGTTTCGTAACTTTCGACATCAGTATCGTACAAAACATTCATGGCATTACCGAAGGTTACTGTTTAATGCTAGGCGAGCACCTTTATAAGAGATTTTGCGAGAAAATTTGGAAGAGGAGGTGCACTCAAGTTGGTTTAATTATCAATTTTATATATAGGCATATATGCAGCCGGAATGATAGTTAACACTTCGATGGATTTAGTTGAAAACCTTTTCATACATGTAGAATTTTGATAATAAAGCCATATCCTAAATTTCACCCACCTTTTTTTCATCTTTGAGTTTTTTTTAATTATGTTCGTATATACTCTGATAATCATATAGATATACTGAAACATACGCCTCTGACCACATTTCAGAAAGCTTCTATACTCAAAAAATATCTGAGCATTTTGTACTTGGGCTTTCAATTCAAATCTGAATCATGTGGTTTGACTTACTCTACTTATAGATGGATTTCACTCAAAATTTGACTGAAATCTGCTATTCTGTAATCAGAACACATAACAAATTTAATGAATTTTTGAATGATCGAATTCAAAAACAAACCAAAATAGATATAAATAATTCCAAAAAATACTTGTTGTATAATACAAAACCCAGGGGGGGGATTCTAAAGAGAAGATATCATTAAAAGTTTAAGGTGCTATTTTTTAGCGATTTCGATATACTTTCCACTTCGTATATGTGCCAGTAAAGGGTGCCTCAACATTAACACAAGATTTCAATTTGTCATCATTCGTGCGGTGAAATGCTGGCAACCCTATTAAAAAAACAATTCATAGCTGATAGTTTAGGGTTAGTAAAAATGGAACGTTACACGATAGAACGTGTTTTCATTATTGAACAATATTTTTAAAATAATGAAAGTCTGAAAGCCACAGTTCAAAAATGTGAGAACTGATCACCTAGATCATGTGATTTAACACCATTGGATTCCGGCGACTTGACTTATGGCACTTTACAAGTCCACTGACAGTTATCTGTTAGCGATTTAAGCGCCGTTGGATTTCGTTTGACGGGATTATTTGAAATAAAAGATCTATGGCATCAAGCCCACAAACAAGCGTGCTTTGAAGGAGGAAATTTAACGCTTTATCAACGACATTCAGCCACATTTATACAATATAGTAATGGAAAATTTCAACAAAAGGGTGTGTATGCGCCAGAAAAGCTATAGAGACCATTTGGCCTATGATTTATTCCATGCATAACCTTATCCTGTGTTCTTTACGTTTCAATACAAATATAACAATTAAAAGAATTTTTTAAATTATTTAATTGAAATCATGCGTTAACACGTTGTTCAATCGCGTAACGCTTCATTTTTTACTAACCCTAAACTATCAGCTGTCAAATGTTTTTTAATTCGGTTGCAGCACTTTACTACACGAATGGTAGCAAATTCAAATCTTGCATTAGTTTTGGAACACCCTTTTATAAAGGCCTAGTGAATGTATACAATTCCATTTGTGAACGGCCCCTTGGGAAGCAAAATTTTGTGCCTTTTTCAGTTGTGTCGGAAACTAAAAGTAAACACTGGCGGCTGGGCAACGCAAAGTAGGCGTGCCCCTTTATTAATAACGGGGCGCGAAGAGCCAAATTAATGATGATCCATTTTTCTTTGCTGGCCGCTTACTGCACGCATTGCTCCAGAATTCTTTTCCTTTGCTATGAATGAATGACCACTGCCTTTTTGTTTCGCAAAAATGTAGCGTTTGATGTGTCTACAAGGCTCACAATGTTGAAAAAGAAAATACTTAATAAAATTTAAATATTAACTAACAGGAAATAATATATTCTGAAGTTGATTATTTTTTCCCCTTGGGTTAAATTCTTTTTATATTCATGGAGTGTTGAGTTTCACTGTGAGTGCTTTTTAAAGAAACACTGAGTGCATTTCATTATAAATTTAAAACACGGGCGAAAGTGGAAGCGATAAAAGATGGTATTATTATTTTAATCTTGAGATTAAAACGCTTCAGTACTTTAATAGAAAAGATGCATAAAACAATAATATGAAGTTGAAGCCAGTATATTTTTAAAAATTCCAAGCAGGCATAGTAAATAGTGTTTTTCAGTGAATAGCCATAACTTTATTGTGGTATTAACCGCTGTATAATTATGTCATCAAGTCAAAATATACGCGATGAAATGCTTGCCTTTTAAAATCAAGGTTTTATCTGTGTATTGACCTCCTTTTATTAATAAATTATCAGGGATGACAGAAATAAATTTGTATTTCTTACCATTGTCTACTAAAATTTTAATTCAAGAAAATTATATGCGAAAGATTTTTTTATTTAGATATATTTTTCTTACATATATTCAGATTCCTCCACTTATGGCACTTTACAAGTCCACTTTCCAAGTCATATTTCGTTGAATACATTATGTTTTCAATGACTTTAGAAATTAATATAATTCATTCACTCTGGAGAGCAAAGGTTCATCTGGAGAGCAAAGTTGAGCATCATTTCGGAGGATTGGTGCAAGAGTGATTATCAATATAATGTCATTTGGCATTATTCTTTCAAATTATTTAGCCCAGAACTGAAATCTAAATACATTATCACGTTGTTTCCATGACTCACGTCGTGGTGAGATAATTCATTGTCATTTTTTTATAGCCCAAATTCGGGCATGCTCCATCAACAGATGTCGCACGAATTACAAGTTTAATAGTAAGGGTAATTTTATGTTTAGAGCTTATGCAGTAATCGATTGGGCTAAAATTATTTAGATAGTGGAGGATTACTAACTAGGCTCCCTAGGTGCGCTAGTTTACGAGGGGAACCGCAAGCTGATCGATTACAAAACTTTATATTTCTAGTCAAATAAATCAGTAAAAACACAATTTATTAATAAAATACTAGGACTGTATTAACACTTGGCATGGTCATTAGTTAGATTCCTATAGTCATGACTACGTTCATTTAACTTTTACGATATTTATATCTGCTGCAAGAATATTATACAGAAGTGGATGTCGGGTAATCCCATAATCTCTACTAATAATAAAATTGAATGTGTGTATGTGCTGGCGCTCTACAGGCCAGAATGTTATTCTGTGTTTGATTTATTGTATTCAGACCGACAGAGAGGCATGATCTTTTTTATAACATTATTAATATATATATGAAGCTTGGAAGGTCGGTATGAAATGAACGACATAAAATGAAATAAATATATAACGTGAAAATGAAATAAATGAAACTACCTATATTCCAGTTGAAATATTTGCATTTGTAATAAAAAACTGTGGAAACAGTTTGGAAATAGGGGAAAAAAATTGCAATTTAGATATTAAAAAAATAAGAAGGCATTTTCATATTCACTTCGTTGCATCGTTGCTTTCCGCATAAGTATGCTTAGATTAATTGTGAATCTCACAACTAAATGTTACGATTATAATGGGCTTGTCATTTTGGTTGATTTGCAACCTTTTCACATAACACATCATTCACTTCTTCAAAAGCTGGTTCTGTTTCTTTTGTCAAATTGACCCCGGGGACCACCTCGAAAAAAGTATGAAATACTTCCGATAGGGTGGTAGGGTACACAAAAAGGTGGGGGATCTGGCACCTCCCATCGATGACGGGACGTACTTCCTTCGTGAAGGGTTATACCGTGGCCGCTGATGGCCCTTAGGAATCAACCACAGTTTCTGCCAGTGTTGCTGTTGCGGCGGTCCGGTCATTCAATTTTCTTTATCCGTGTGCTTTCGGGCGGGTCGGAGAGACAGTGATATGATTTTCCTTTTCAACATCCCCCCGCTACCTCGTAATTGAGGATGAAAAGCTTCCTGCTTGGTAGTTAGTTCTTATGGATACCTTGGTGGATAGAGAAAAAGGGGAGAGGGTTTGGCTCCTCCCGTCCATGAAGGGACGTACTTCCTTAGGGAAAGGTTGTACCGTGGACGGTGACGGCCCTAGGGTCTCAACCACAGTTCCCGCCAGTGTTTCTGTTGCAGCGGTCCGGTCATTCAGATTCCCCCATGTGCCTTCCGCCGGGTCAAATTAGCCAGTTTAAGATCTCTTTTTAAACTATTTTACTTTTAATTCGTTTTGTGAAGAACTTGGTTCTCTCTTCACACCACTTATTCTTTCATAAAAAGCGTTTGTCAGTTATGGCATATTAGTTACTACCAAGCAGCTTTCCTTTATTATTTGTCGAATGAATAAAGTAGTTATTGATAGAAGTAAAGTTATTTTTAAAATAATTAATTTTTTTAAACAACAATAACAAAATAGAATATACAGCAAGAACTTGCATCAAGTGTCCGCTGTTATCTCTAAAGTACGAATAACAGATACACAGAGTTCTATTAACGCCCCGATGTCAGACTTCGACTAACACTTTCTCAAAAGGAACTGTGAAAATAGCTAAGTGCATGCTTTCATAACGCCCTGTTGTAAAAAGATACACTGGAGAAGAATTTCATTTGATCTCACACATACGCTCAACCACTAAAAGGTTAATGTCAAATTTGTTGATAGTTACAATACTTTTTTTCTGGCACCAGAAAGAAAAAAAAAGTATCGCGAATTGTAACATAATAATGTTAATAAACTGTTATATTGTCTGTAAATGGAGAATAACAGGAATAGTTTTTATGAGGAATTGTAACGTAACAATATTAATAAGTTGGTATATTATTTGTAAAATGAGGATATACATGATTCAAAATCATAAAACACTATACAGAATAAATCTTTGAATATAGAACTACCAAATTTGGCGGGTAATAATTTTTGGGAATTAAATAAATGTTCACTAAGAATTATATTTTCAATTAGAATTTTATTTAAAAATTAATAAAAACTCTAAAGTTTATCTCAATCATTTCGGAGAATATTAGTGCACAGAATCCTTTTTACATTTCTTTAGAATTTTTTTGGAAAAAAAAAAAAAAACAATTTTATTTCTGAGCAATTTTTTTCCTTCAGTTGAAAAGCATTAAAAAAGTTCTATATGTTTTACAACAGTGTTTTACATTGCTTTAGATAATGGATTAATATATATTCACATTGCGACGATATTGTATATACTTTTTGCATGCAATAATTAATTAAAAGTAACTTTTTAAAAAAATATGAAGAAAGACTAATCATTTCTAAATCATTATCATGCTGATATATTTCGTTGTTTTATAGGTCTATAAACAAGTTAATTCGAGTTTTAAATCTACTTTACTTTTTGCTGCATTTTTTAAAAAAAATCTTTTCATTTTTTACTCGATACCCATAGCTTTTAAACCCATAAATCAAATTTATAAAAGTATAAAACACCTCCAAATAAGAAATAATTAAATTCGCCAATTTATCAAACCTGATCCCTCAATGAGCTTAAAACAAGCAATTCTTTTCGTTTGAAGAAAAAAAAAATACTTCTTCTGCTAGGATGTCTCTCTACCGAAAAAAAAAATGAGCATCTAAAATTTCGAACGAAAAGAATGGACATTTTTATTTTTCTCGTTATATTGTAAACTACATACAAGCATTGTTAACATAGAAAAATCGATTTTCAACCTTTTGGTGGGGAGGCACGTTTCTCTTCCACCCCCAAAGAGGAATGTATTGAATTGTCACGACTCTGAAAGGACGAGGTACCTTCCCCGGACCGTTATGTTTTTCCTATCGATTGTAATATTTTCCAAAGAAATAGAATATTTATAGATGCTCCGAGTATCTATTTTCAGTATTCGTATGTATACGATATCTACAAAATCGTGAGTCGATCGCTTAAAAGGTCGGAAGGGCCGCGTTCTTGCTATTGATTTGCATAGAGATATTTGTTTCAAATTCAAAAAAAAAATCTATTGGGTTGCTAACTGTTATATACGAGATTTTTTATGAAAATATCCTTATTGAGAACCATATAGAAGAAAAGAATTTCAACTGAATTAAGTTGCGACATCTGTTATTCTAATTCACTTAAAAAAGAAAAAAAAAAAGATAGCTACCAGCTATAATGTTATTACATCGTTTTTAGCATATTCATTCACAATATGATAGGTTTTGTGTTTAATTTCGCAGTACAATTAAGAGATTTTGATGCCAAGGCAGCAATCTAAATTTCATAATTGTAACATTTTAAAATTATCTCATTGAGTTACTTAAATACGAATAAATATACTCGCATGCTATCAACTATTTTGAAAATCTAGTTCCAAATTACATATTGTTTCAGAATTTCCTCCACTAGCTCCGTAAAGTCAGTGGATTCGTCTGCAGAAGGTGTATGGAAACGCAGTCAATAGGCCCATTAACAAATATCGACGTTTATTCACACCAAAACTCCAATACAGCAACAAAACGCAGACAAGAAGTACACAAGCAATAAACAGTGCTCAGTTAGCGAACTCGTTCAGCTGCTAACTAGAGCTGAACTCAAAAGACTACCTCCAACCCAGCCTCACAGCCCTTTATAATACCGGAGACACGGAGAGAAGGATTTTGAAGCATGTCAGCTCCTATTAATCCAATCCCCAAAGTTCTTGAAGATTTCAATACCAACCATTTTGTCACCGAAGTCGTCAAATTCGTCACAAAGTTGTCATGTTCAGGGATCACTGATTCGGCATCCGATCAACCTCTAATAGAGCTGGTCTTTCCTATGATGGAACCAATTGTACTGGAAAGCAACATCGAAGATTTGTGACAATATATATGTAAAATATTTGTTGAAGAAACAGATGTGGAACTTTTTAATAATTTTTACTCTTCTTTTATTTAAGGAAATAACGCCATTTTTATCGTATTCAAGATTTCTTGAATAAGGCCATGTCAGAAGTAGGGCATCAAGCTGACGAGGAAGACAGAAAGAAAGCATTTTGAATTTGTATAGTTTCAGAAAGAAATTTGTCAATATAACGATTTAATTTTGTTGAAAATTACAGCCCGCTCAACTCAGAAATTAAAATTAAGATGAGATTGGAGTTTGAATTATTACATAATTCTTCTCACAGCACAAGTAATTAGAAATTATTTCATATATACAATTCTAGTGATAAAACTTTATAATAAATATTATAAATCTAGATGAAAACATTTATGAGAAATGTTTTGCACAAGTACACGGATTCAGTAGATATAAGGACTTCTCTCAAATGGATTTAGTTCAGTATTTGGCGGAATTCTACATTTTTTTTTATGTAAAGACCTTGCACTAAAGTTTATGCGGCCGGCTTATTATATTCACGCATTGACTACTAGTAAAGCAGACCAGTCAGATTGTTTCCAAAATTTATTTAGTTAGGGAGTTATATAATAAGCAACATCATCAAAATTTCCACGTAAATATTTTTTCGCTCTTCCATGTTCGATTTTCTCTTTGTACACTTTGTATAGGATAAAGCGTAACATATTCGTCTTAGAAACATCGTATTTCAGTTATATCCATTTCAGAGCATTAGAAAACAAATGACGCCAAGACGCTTCTAAAATGAAGGATAGGAAAAGATTGGCGAACCATTTCTGGATTCGTCTTGAATCAGTCGTCTCGTATAATTCGTTCGTAATCATGATATGCAGCATAATCCTATTGTTACATCCTATTTTTATAGCACTTTTTATTGCTCTCTATCAGGTTAAGTGGTTATTAAATAATATTTGTGATTTCTCGCAATTTACGCTTTTTTTCAGGTTATATAATTATTCATTTAATACCTTGAAAACCATAAAAACCAGGTATATTAAGAATTTGAACTTTTAACAGGGTCAACAAATGCCATAAAAGATTAAATTAATGAATTACAAGTGAAAATAAATAATTGGTAACTGAATATAAAATAAAAACTTTTGATTAGTAATGATTATCTGTTTCAAATGTTCCTTTTTTTATGAATTTCTCTTTAGCATTATTTGTTACTGGTGTTTGTTATTTCGTATATTATCATAATATGGTATTTTTATGAGAACTTTTACAGAACTCTGAATAAACATTCAGTAGCTCAAACTCATTATGAAACTCTAAATAAATATTCGGTGATCTTGCTTCCTGCATTAAATCATTCGGTATTCTTTTTTAATTTGCAGCAGTTTTGAATTACTTAAAAATTACAGGTAAAATTATTTTTCACCCTAACGATAGTGAAAAAATTCTGTGTTAACTTCAGTTAACACAGAATTAAGTTAACTTCAAAACAAATATTACAGAGACAAAATATAAAATTGATTGTACTTATTAGAAATCAGAAAATCAATCGCATTTCTATTTGCTTATATTTTAAAGAATATTCTACGATTTCACATATTAAATTAAATTCATTTCTCCTCGATGAAGAAAGTCCACAACTGCTTTTATTACTTCGAACCATTGGCTTTTACATCATATTTATGTTAAAACAAATTCGAATGTCTGAATTATATCCTCAATTAAACTTAATGAACAGATGTTTCACAAACAGTCCTTTTTTCTCTGAAACACATCATGCGAGAACAATTTATTTGATTTAAACTTCTCTTAAAAGTGCACAAAACTCTTAAACCTCACACATACTCATGCCGTATAAACGTAAGATATTATATTACATCACGATGAGAAGTCATTTTCATATTTCCTTTTCTACAAGAAATATTCTGGTAACAGTTATGTGCCCAAAAGAATTGAAGCGGCCTTAGAACACGCATCTCTTTAAGGTTTCACTCCCCATATCGCAGAAGTGCTGGTGTCAGCAGGAACAAGTCCACTTCACTGCAAAGCCAATAAGTAAGCTAAAGGGCACGCGATGGTTTCGCACCTAGCAGATGGAAAATGAAAGAAACTGAGCGTGCCCACTGAAGTTATAGTAGAATCTCACGCTAGATTCATGCCAGCTGTAGTTTTGTGCACCAACTGAACGTGTGGTTGTTTATTCGCGCTAAAAGAAATGCAGAGTCTGCTGTATTGTTTCATATATCATTGATATGAATCATCTCTTTTAATTAAGGTTTCATAAAAATGGGATACAACTCTTTCTTTATGTTGACAAAAACTGGCATTTTTATGCATCATTTCCAGCTCGATTGTCTATATTATATCCTATAATTAAATTTGATGAACAGATGTTCCAAGTTCATTTAAATAGATAGCGGATATTAGAAACATTAATAATTAATGTTAAAAACGAATAGATAGCGTGAGCTTCTATGAAATGTGCATATGTTTTACATATAAGGACATTTTATGATATGCATTGCTTCTTTAAAGCAAGAATATAACTCTTTCTTCATATTGACAAAGAATACAATATTAATGTAGTTTTTATTTTCTAATATAAGAAATATGCTTCTGGTAAATGTTATATTTTACTAAAATTTTATATTCAGGTATTAATAAAATGTTTTTAATTAGCTTTAAACAATGTAGTAAATATAATGAAATGGCATCTATAGTACTGTATAAAAACAAAACGTGTTGTTGTTTATTCTTCGTAATCACACTGCCTAACACCCCCTCCCCTTAATTAAGTCATTAGTTTTAAATCTGACTAATCTACAGCAACTCTTCGGGGACTATGGTTGAATCTTATGGACCATCACCGGCCAAGGTACAACTCATCCCTTGGGAAGCAAGTCCCGTCATCGATAAGAGGTAGCAGACCCTCAACATTTCTGACCTCCCCGATGGCGAGAACCACCCACTATACCGGAAGCTTCCTATCCTCATTTCTGAGGTACTCCCCCCCCCCTTCCTCCCGTCGGTTGTATATTCTAATTCAAAGAAATGAAGAAACTGCTGTATTTGTTGTATCGGCTGCCTTTCGTTGAAAAAATATTTCCACTTTTATTATTAGTTATCGTATACGAAATTGTATATATTTCACATGTACGAAATATGAATCTAGAAAATATTGTATTCCTCTAAAATATATAGAAGTTATATAGAAAATATATAAAATATGTAGAATATATATTTATATATAGAATATATTTCTATATATAGAAAATATATAGAAATATGAAGTCATTATATATAGAAAATATTGTATTTCTCTAAATATAGCATAAAGATATTAATGAATCTGTATGCTTTAGACAATGTAATAAATGCAATAATATATACAGAAAATTAGTTCCAAATAATTTTAAATTTAATTATGCCATATAAATAATAAATATTTATCACACAAAGAAAATTATCAATAAAAGAAAAGGGAAAGTAATCACATCTTTGAATAAAACTATATCTTAAATAATTTGAGTCTGGTGATCCAACAGGATATGTTTATCGCTGAAATAATCACTGTATTGTCTTAAAATCTGCTGGCTTCATCTTTCTACACCCAAATTTCAAAGCAACTGAAGAGCTCTCAGGTAATGTAACCCTATTAAATTTTGTTGAGGAGCGCTGCTTACCGCTGCTACAGGTTACTTTACCCTCTTTGTGTCTATATGCATTAAAGATTTCACTGCAAATGGAATTTCATGGACAAGCCCTTTTATCTGTAGGTTCCACAAATGCTGAATGGCATCTTTGAAGGGAATGTATTTCATTATCTCTAAAGTTAGAGTGGACAGTTCATATTAAAATGTTTATGCTTGTAGAGGGAGATAAGACTACTTAAGCTAAAATGGATTCTAATAGAGTTTTTAAGAATATGTGAATAAAAAGGTGTTCTTTGTTTAAATTAAAATTGACAACATACGTTTTAACTTTTTTGCTTATAAAGATATATTATTATTAACTTACAAATAAAAGTAAAATTCATAAATAGTTCTAACTACTTCTGCATATACTGTCAAAAACATTACACAAATTTTATTCAAATTAGGCGATTATTTTTAAATTAAAAGTTATATGCGTAAAAATATTATTATATTGATATTAATGTTAATATTTGTACTGAATAAACATATACTTTACACTTCAAAGAATTTCTCACCCTGTTGTTACTCGAAATAGTTATACTTCGATTAATTCTTTGAAAATTATTAATAGGTTTTGGAAAAATATTACTTTTGTCCTTCTTAAAATCTATCTAGTGTAGGTGGTTTCTCATTTTAATTAAAAAAATGAGCATGATAATATTTTATAAAAAAGAATATTAGAATAGGAAATTTCATATTTTTTGAAAAGTGCGCTTATTTACATGACTTTATATTTTGTTGTGCCCTAATATCAAACTGATTTTGATTATATTTATACCACATTCTGATTTCAGTTCTGATGACCGTATTTTTTGTTATTCATAAGTACTTCAAATTTTCCTTACAAATATTAAAGCATAAAGCAGAGATGCTTATTATATGCGTTTAATTTTAAATTATTTCAAACAACAAAAATAAAATTGAAATAATTTACATATCCAGAAAAATGATACTTCCTAAATCTGATTTTACAATAAAATTGAAACTATTAAAATTTTAAATTAAAAAATTAATAAGGCTATTTCAATTGTTTTTAAGATATTTATACACGTTTCAAATAATTGATTACATAATAAAAGAAATTATTGCTCTTTCTATCAAAATCATGTTCATCTTTATTTTTGAATCTATAAAACTTTTGAGATTTGTCATTTTGCCGAGAATATATAAATGTGCATTGTGAATTAGAATTTGTATTTTCATTTTTGTGTCATTTTCCCAAATTATATATATCTTCACTAAAAGCATAAAATAAGTTATTCCATTCTTATTCAATATTTTTATCTGAAATTCCAATTCTCAAACGACAATGCAATTTAAATTCTGTCTGTAAATTTGTGAAAAAAGACTTAAATATATACAATTATATTCGCATTCTTAATTAATAGACAAGCATCGAAAACCAATTAGTAAACAGGAAAGTTTTGATTGAATATAATAAACTTTCTGAAAGCAGAATGGACATAAAAAACTATCCCTGTTTGGTGGAATTTACAGCTATAACAATCAACTGAAGGGAATGAAACTAATTTTCATATATAGTCTGTGAAAGATATAAAAAGATGCATTCCGAAAAAATAAATATTTAGATATGTAGATTTTTGGCACATTTTGGAAGAAAAAGGGACACATTAATATTCAGAGCCCTGCCTCATCTGCAGCATTTTCAGTTATTTATTTAAATACATCACGGAAAAAATAATTAAAATTTGATATACTATATTAATTTTAAAAAGTCCTTCAAAATGTCAATTCCCAAATTTCGTACTTCAAAGGATGTAAAATATTGGGGCGAAAAATTTTAATATAAAAATTCTAATATTCTAATAATAAACTCTTTGATTGTAACTCATGATGGTAAACCAAAAGCCATTCCAGAAAGGAGTTTCACCCAACCGAGTTATTTGCTTAAACAAACTGGGAACGATTACTATTTACATTCAAAAATTATCCAGAACTTATCATTATTTGTTGATAGAAAGTGATCCTATCCAAAAATCCAAATATGCGGATGTTGGCATAAAATTATATTTTAGGTACATATAAACAGTGAACCCCACCCTTTCAAATGAGAACCTTTTGGGTCTTTACAAGCCTTCCTCCCTTCGTAATTGACGGAAACCTCCTGTTGACTGACACGTGTTCTACAAATATTTAAGCAGTGCGGACATCAAAGTCGCTAACTACCGACAAGCCTTTATGGCGCAGGTGTAGTTTACGATTATCGTTTGCAGTTTTACACCTATCCATTTATGATGTATCCTAACCATGGTTCACCCATGCCTTTGAGGAACACGCCGCAAACTCAAATATTAATTCACATAACCTTAATTGTTAATATACGTAGAGTACTTTACAATTGAGGTTTGTCAATAAAAGTTCTGTGGAAAATGGTAGGCAATGAGCAAATATGTAGGAAGTTTTAAACATTTGGTTTATGTTTCTGTTACATTTGTGAGCCTTCTGCCTTTACTTTTTGGATGGTATTTTTGATATAGATTTTGGGTTCATATTCAGTTTTCAAAAATACTTAAGATTTTGTTTGCCATGTTACATTGCAATTTTATATAGCACAAATTCTGAAAGATTTGTTTGATTTCAAAAGAGATTCAAAGTTTTAAAGGAATTTTATTGCGATACAAAATCAATCTTTTTTTTAATGTGGCGAGCATTTGATGTTTTAACAATTATTACAAGTTAATATATTTCAGAAACTTTGCAATTCTTTTCATTCTAGGTCAAAGCAGAAAGATTACACAATTCAAACTTCTGTACAATAATGCCTAAGTGTTACTATTTACATACAAAAGAATTTGTAAGCATAATAGATTTTCTAACAGTGAATGAGTTTTCAAAATAAGTTTTGAATGATTCAAAGTTGATTTTTACCTCGATGGAAAAAGATAAAAACACCTCCCCCCCCCCTTAAACAGAAATTTAAAAGCCGCATTTCAAATTCTCAATTTCATTTTGTTGCTCAAATGCAATATTTACGTGTTTTTTTTTAAGTTTTGGGTTTTCAAAACATTTATATTATATAAAGTATTTAAATTTCCTTGAATATATTTGTTATAAAAATAGAAATTCCTTTAAACTGAATTTTTCTCTTAGAAAATTTTATTTGAAACGTTTCTTTCTCATTTCTGTTTGAGAATTTTATTGTGTTTCTAATTTAATCCATTTTTATTTTATTTAAATCGTCTGAAATAAAATTTAAACCGTTAGAATGACGTAAATATTTAGAAAAAATATTTTCAGTTACTTCAACACTGATTCATTTGTAGCACAAATGAATATTATATACTCACGTTTTATTATATCTATTCTTTTATTTTTTAGAAAATAAAACTTAATATGAATTGTTTACAGTTTGGGAAATGTTAAACATGTTTATAAGAATTTTTGTGTTTTTGTCGTTAGAAATTTGTCAAAATTTGGCTTTTAACATAGCTGTTTAAAATTTTTTACTTTTGTATAATAAATTAATCTATGTATATGAGGAAGTGTATTAGGGTATTATATTAATTTTAAAGCACAATAAGTGTGTATATATTTCCCCTGTCGTTTAATTTATTTCACTTATCTTTATTATTTAATACAATTATGTAAATTTTGGGCTTATTTAAAGGAATCCTTTGAAATAAACATTACTGTTGCGTTATATAGGGTGTGATGCCATTACAATAATTAACTTCCTATATAAGAAGAATCTAGAAGCTGCGCAGGCAAAAAAAAAAAAGACGTTAAGAGAAGATTAAAAAAAATAGAAAATCAACTTTCGATTGGGCTTGGGGATTTAAGTTGCTATAAGAGAGTGTTGATTGCAGTGTAAGTTTTAATTTCTCACTTAACTTTAGAACTGGATGTATATGTTTTGATTCAACGTGTTATTATTTTGTATTTATTGGACATATGTAAGCAAAATATTACACAGCTATTACAGCTTTGCTTATGAGGAGCATTTGGTTTTCTTTTGGAAAAGTATATGCACCTATTTGTAGGTGTTTATAGCTGACTTTGGGAAAGTTTAATTGAAATTAGCATCATTTTGTCTTTATTTAAATGATTAAAAATAATTCATACAAAAGATATTTACGGATTTGATTACAATAGCATTCATTATCATTTGATGCAAAATGATATAAATGATATGATATGGAAATTTATAAGACCCATTATCATGTATTCAGTTCTATATATTTAATTTTTTTCTTAATAGTTTAAAATAATAGTCAATTGGTTAGTTGAGTACTTTAATTTTATTTTAACTTTTCTTTTCTATTGATTGTCAATCTGCAAAATGATATATTATGACTCGGTTTCTTTATCTGGTGTTTTATGTTCAGTTTTGAATCATTAGTACTAAGAGTTTTATTCTATTATGTTGAATAAATGCCTTGCCATCTATGTATCAACAAAATATAATATAAAGGAAGAAATTTTGGTTATAAAAGAAAAAAATCGGAGGAAATGTAATATTGCTGTACTTATCAAAAATATAAATTTATAATCAATTCATATGTCACTGCTTAATATATATCCTAAGTCATCTTAATTTATGAAATTTCGAATTAAGAAATTTGGATTATTCTTTTTACTATGTTAGTCCACATAAGAATATCCTTTAAAACAAGTAGTCGGAGATGATTATGCCTGTTAGGAGCTAGAAACGCTTTTCCTGACTTGTTAAAAAGAGATGGAAATTATCTATATCATTTCGCATCATGTTTACCATTTCTTATTTTTGGAATTTTTTCATGATAACTTCAGAAACTATTCTTTATTGATTTTTAAATGCCGTATTTCTTTATTTTTATGGATGACAATTCATTACCATATTGTTTCTTTCTCGCTATCTGATTTCCGCACTTCAATTTAAAAAAAAAATATTTTCATTTATAGCCGTAATATCTAGGTCATAGATGCATTGATTGAATATTTTTACTACAAGATTTCACATTGCTTTATGTGAAACCGTACACTAAATGTTGGCAATATTTCCTTAGTATATCAGTAAGGTCACAAAACATTTGTGAAATTATTAGCCCTCTGTTAAGTGGGAATGATCTCTTTAGATCATCTGAATATATTTTAGATTTCTCTTTGAAATAAATTGACAATGGTTTGTGCCTAGTTCTTTAACCATTCGAGATTTAGTGATAAATTTGACTTCAGTCATTTCTATATAGATGTCGAGAACGACAATCACAATCTGTTAGATCGTCATCTCCAAAGTCGCACTTATTATTTTTTTTCTTACATAATTTATATTGTTTTCTATTATAATTTACTAAGGCAAAATGATGTAACTTGAAGATAAGAAACCGTGCTAATCTTCAGTGGGAATAGAAATAGGCTTAGAAATTGTTTAAAATCTGTGCGACAAATACTCTTTTTTTTTTTCTTCTACTTTCCCATAATATTTAAATATTAAAACATTTCATATGATATCAATTTCTTAGAAATCTCCGAAATGGTGTTGTAACTTTGTGGGAATAAAATCATATGTGATAAATTTAATTCTATATGTAAAATAAAATTCCATTGATCATAAAAATCAAAATGTAAGATATTGCAAATAAAAAATAGCATTTCATCTAAGAAATCGCAGTACCTGATACTTTAAAAAAATGTATATGCTTTCATTAAACACAAATGACAATATACATAGAAAAAATATTTGAAAATATAGCACAATTAAGGAATTCTTTTTTACACTAAAATGAGGAAACAGGCAATTATCTGTTTAAGAAAAGAACCCCTTTTTTTAATTATAAAGTGTCCAACGTTTGATAAGTGCCAATAAGTTTGGTGTAATGGCTACATTCCAAATTTCGTCCATTTAGTTAGTTCGTCTTTTACACTCTTATTACATAGATAAATTCTATAAATAGTCTTTTATTTATTTCTTTATTTATTGATTCTAGGAGCATCAAATATCATCAGAATATTGGGATAAAAAATTCAAATGTCTACAACAAGACAGTAAAAAGTGCATTCACTTTCTCGTAATTTATATGAAATAAATTCACTCACATTATATTTCCTCAAATATCCAGAATACTTATTTTACCACAATAAATCTCCACCTTTAATGTTCGTCCAAGAATTCAAAAAAACCTGTGGGTGACCGGCACTTGAAAACTTATGTTTCTGAACTTTCCCATTCAACAAAGAGCGGAAAATATTTCGTAGAATCAACCATCTTTAACGGGCCTCATCCTATAAATGTTTTTCGGTTGTCCAAATAGACTAAAAAAAATCACCAAAACGAACAGTGAAGGACAAGTACAGCTAATGCAGCAGTGAGCGATGGTACCTTGAGAAAAGTAAAAAAGAATCAGAAAACAAAAGAAAACATGGAAAGAAAGGTGCAAAACCGGACCTCACGAACCTGGGGTCTCACAAAGGGAATCCGCGCCTAATCGGTCGATGCCTTGCTTGGCTCCAAAAGACAAGATTTGAAGAAGTGAAACACGAAGCAGCGATTAACTTCGGCCAAAGGGACGGACTGCGGGCTACACGACAGCTTTTTGACCAGCACGCTAAGGTGCCTCCTTGAAAACTTGGCGTTTGGCTAACTTGGTTTTTATTATAAAGACATTAATGCATTACTGGAAGATTTTTAGGCAAAAAAAAGAAAGAAATGGCAACGGGAGCTTATCATTAAAGATTCGATAATGGTTTACAGCGAACTTTTGGTACTTTGAAAGGGTCAGCAGTATCTCATAAATGCGTAACAAAATCACGAATTTGATGTTCCTTACACGGTTTTGTTAATGCACTCTATCATAAGCTAAAGAATAGAGGAATTGCTGAACAACTACTCTTTTCTAACTACTTTCTGATTCGATATTAATTGCCTGTTTTTAGTGTTCATGAATGGAATCAGTGTTATTTCTAAGTTAAAAATTAAAATTATTTCGTTTTTATATATAGAAGACTTTAAACTGTATGGTGAAGAAACATATTTTCTTCATTATAACATATATAAATTATATATAAATAAAATATTTATATATTTCCTGGACGTATTACAAAAGGAGCCTTCAAATTCGTGACTTCGATTATTAGTAATAGAAGTTTTGACAACTCGCATAGCAACTTGTAAGAAATCAAAAATGAAATTTAAACAAGTATTTTGAAATCTGTAATAAGGTGTGAAAATAATATTTAATATGAATATTTTAATAGAAATTATTATTACTGAATTAATCTCTTGTTTTCTGTGCAGACATAAATAATTTGGGAAAACGTTTGCAGTTTTTCGGAGATTTTTTTGCTCTTGATAATTTTTATATATGTTGTAATGATTAAACAAGCCAGTTTCATTTAAATTATGTCAATTGAAGAGAAAAGATTTATTTAAATAAACAGCCTTGAAGAACAACCAAGTTAGGTTAGGAATGTTAAAATCACTAATAAAGTTGGTTTAAATGCTAATGAGGCATTCTTAAAACACGTTTGATTGCAAGAGAAACCTTCAAGTATGGACGCTATGCTTTTGAGGAGACGTTATACTACATGAGTTTGAAAACATCAGCGTGTAGAGAAGGAAATGTTTTTTTTTTTTTAGGGGAACATTTATTTTCCTTTTAAAAATTCCTTTCGCTACTGTCTAATTTTTACAGTTAAATACAAATCATTTGATTAATTTGTTTATTGAAAATTTGTCATTTTATCTTGAAAATTGTATGTTAAGATTAATAAACAGTGTAAATATTTCATAGAAATGTTAATTTTTTTTACTATTTTTCTTTATCTATTCAAAATCTATTATCTCTATTGAAGCCGCGTAACTGAGAGTTTTCAACAGAGAAATGGGTTTGATTTTTTAATGACATCAGCACCAAAAGAAACCTGGTAGTTGGAAAATAACGGTAGTTTTTAAAGTATAAATTTAAATCCGAAATATATGTATATTAGATAAAATGGACTTTCTTGATGACAACGAATAATAAAAAATATTCTGAATGAAGAGAAAAAAGGCGGTTAAGAAAATAAGGGTACAGATAGAGATAAGTCACGGATAAAGGAAATTGTGGGGGACAAGCAAACTGTAGTCTTTCATATAAATTGGAATCAATGTTCTTATTTATGACAACCTATAATATTATCAAACTTTAGTGTATAAATGAAAAATTAATATCATTATGGTGACAATCTTGTAGGCACGCTGATATCTGAAACAATTTATAATCAACGTTAAATGCACAACTTTATATATACTGTATATAAAAAATGCTATATATTATTACATATAACGTCTTGAATTTTTGCTTATTTACTTTTTCAGAAACATAAAACAATGTGCATGTGTTTGATTTTTTAAAAATCTATGCATTTTTCGCGTTTTATTTAATAAAACAAAGATTTAAAAAAAAAGCATGAGCCACAATCTTTTCTTCCAAGTTGTAAAAAAGATATAATGCAGTTAAAGAAAGATACTGCAGTAATGACACTTTTTAGATGAAATTCGGACGATCATTGTATATCTTTTAGAATTCTAAATCTCGTTAATAAATTTTCCAATTTTACAAATTTCATTAAAGAAACAGTTAAAATGCCTTTTTTACCGTACCAATACCATTTTTGTAGTTCTGTCACGTTTCTTTCCATTCTTTTATAATTAGCGTTCGCTGAAAATAGCTTGTCTCATAAATAAGGCTGATTAAATGAAAAAAGTGACAGTATAATTAATAAAATATCTTTAAATTACATTTAAAAATCTAAATTAATCTATATAACAATAGGTTTAATCTTTTTATGAATGCGTAAAAGTTTTATTAAAGGATATTTATCTCCATATAATATTGACTTTGCATATTTCTATGATCTACTTTATAAACCACAAAAATTAAATTGAAATTATTTTCCACAATATCCAAAAATTTATTAATGATTTATAATGATGCTTAATTCTTTAGTCTTGTTCAGTGTGAATTTAATCGGAATAAAAGATTTTATTGCATTAGTTCTTTTTTGCGAAATCATTTAAAAAGAGTATTTTAAGATTTCTTCTTTATATAGGCTAGTAGTTTTGTATTTATTTTGTGGATCCTATTTTGAAAGACAGTTTTCTACAAATATTAAAAAAAGATATTGAAATAAGTTTACTGGTCTAAGCTCTGCTTTTAACAAAACTCATAGCCCTCTCAATATTTCGAATCCTACGGTGTGTTTTTTAACTCATGGTGAGTTTTGCATATTTTTTAAAAATTTTGTTTTAATATTGAATTATTTTCGAAATGGAGTCATTTAACATCTAACAACTAATAAATTATATAAAATGAATAATTTCCTTGCTATGTATGCTTGTTGTCAATATCCATTTCTCTTAATTAATACAAAATCTACAACAAAGTAAAAAACATTAGGAAAAAATATTTTTTATCAAATTCTGACTTTGTATATTCAATTTACGTTAAATTTATGCATTTTTGTTTAAAATTAAGAAAACATCAAATCTAATATGTATTACATCAACATGAATACACGTTTTATTCGTGCCTTTTATCCCCACTATTTTAAACTAGTATGTATAAATTTCATAATTTAATCTTATTTTGGCAAATTGAGTTCGCATGACCATTATGCAAACAACTACTTCTTGAACATCTTTCAGTAATATGTAAAAAATGAAATCAAAAATGTATGCAAAAAATATGTAAAAATCTAAATGCATTTACATTAATAAATTACATTTTGGTCATCGTAATGCTATTATTTTTAGTATACACTTCATTAAGTACAAATACTTTGTATCAATAATCCAATAAAAGACTAAACCATTGTTGTGAGAAAGGAAAAAGGTTAAATGAGCAAACGTTTTGCACAAGTTCATTTACATTCACTAATAATAATAAAATGAGGGGAAAATTATTACTAAATCATAATCTATTTATATTTTTTATAAAAATTAATATCTAGATTTCAGTAAAGAAGTATAAAACAAAATTATGTTAATATTTAATGTACTAGTAATATTATTTGCAAAGTAAGGTAGACAAATTTTCTTGGATACCTAGCATAGTTCTATCCCCCATTCTGCCAAAGTATCCAGAGTACTTAATTAACCCTTAACTGGGGAAGTGCGGTCTACGAGACCGCATTTCATTTATACTCAAATTAAATTTTCGAATGAATGCATTAGTATGAAAAACTGCCAATATATTTTGTAGACATTTTTCTTGATATATAAATATGTTTTAGAAATTTTTCAAAATATATTATCATTGGAAAAAAGTAAATGCGTTGTAACATACATTTTCTACTCAAATTACATATTACAATAAATAATATTCTTGAAAAAACATATTACTTTTTACTTTTTAGATCATATTTAATTTTACAGTATATGAAGATATATAGAAGACAAAATGTAAAATTCAACAATTATGAAAAATAAAAAAATTGACAATGGGTAAAATTGGCCCTTTTTTATCGGCTTGTGTGACTTTCATAGCACGGTTTTCTTGAGCATTTTAAACATACAGGTGAAGAACTAGAATAAAAATCAACCTATAAATTCTGTATATATATATATAATATAATCTTGGTATATTAATACATTTTATAATTTTTTTCAAAATACATTATCACTAGAAAAATTATGTTTGAACATATCAGAATTAGTTGAATGAGAACTTTCTTCGAAAAATTCTTCTGTACAATTATCCTTATCACTAAAATCACTTTCTGCTTCATTTAAAAGTGTCTGGAGCACTGCTTCATAATAGAATCAGTAAATTGGATATTTCGGGGCTCAAGTTTTAGCGCCATCTGCTTAGCCTTGTGTATCACTGGGACATTAACAGGGAGGTGCGGTCTTAGAGACCGCGCTTAGAGAAATAACTGAATTATTTAAAAAGGCATCCGCTGAAATCGGTTGAAAAAGTGCACGTGTATTGAAGGTCACAAAACAGGAAGCTACAGGGTCGATCTATTCAATTGAGCTAAAAATAGAATAGGGGCGACCGAAAATCTATCGCTAGCGGTCTCAAAGACCGCACGTCCCCAGTTAACGGTTAAGGGTACTTACTTAGAGTGTTACAGTTGTCGCAACAACAAGGAGGAGGGAACTGTTGGTGAATCCAAAGGGATATCGTTGGTCACTGTACAAATATCCAGTAGGAAAATGGCTCTCTATCACCGGAATGGAGGTCACTTGATCCCACAACATTACTGTGCCAAATAATATCGAAAAATGCCTTCTCATCCACGTATGGAGAAAACGGAAAAGAAGTGGGTTCTAGTTGGCATTCCATCAACGATCCGCTATGTATCAGTCTGGCACTTAATGAACTTCTTTTGGTCTACCCGCTTGTGTGGCATAAAGATCTAGAGTGTAGATTACGCAGTCAGAGATGGTCCTTTTCTAGTGACCTCAAATCAAAACGATCTTAGTCAAGTCAAGTGTGGCTAAGCTTGTCATTCTTCAATTTTATTTCTGATTTTTTTTCTGTCAGAAGACGTTACATAAACTTTCTAAATATTGTTACTTATTTCATTTCCTGTACCTTTTGTTTAGTCTTCAATATTTTTTTTTCATAAAACGTTGAGAAAAATCGGCAACCTGCATTCATCATAAAACATTTTTAAATATTTATACATAGTTTGTTTTACAAAACATCAATTAAATGTTCATAAATAATAAAAATTTAGAAGAAATTTATTGTTTTTTGAAAGAGTTTTTTCTTTATATTCACTGACAGGGAAAAATATTTATATTCTAAGAACTAAATTAATGCATATTCCAAAAACTAAATTACTACATTTGATACCTTACAGATAAAGAAAAAAAGGGGAATAAATTATGTAAATTAATAATTATGTACCTTAAATTATGTAAAGAATAGAACGTTATTTAATACATATTTTTTGTTCATAGAATTTTAAATTTTAAATAAAATATTAGTCTTGCCATTCGCATAATAAACTCTTTTTCGTATTCTTCATTACATTTTATAAAATGGTCCTTGAGACGTGCAAAAATATTTTGTCAGAATTAAATCTATTCTGGCAAAATATTATTTATACAGTAATTTTCATTATCTACTAACAAAATTTAACATTCTTAGCTTAAAACGTTTAAATAAATTTATTTATTCTTTATTGTAGATTTACTGTTATATGCATATTAGTTAGTGCAGAAAATAACATTTTCACCAAACATTAAACACCACAGAATAAAACAACTTCCAAAAAATAAAATGTAACCATATGTGAGTTTTTGAAACTATTTCCACGGCAATATGATGTTTTGAAATCTAAAATCAAAGCAAGAAAGAATGAGAAGAAAAAAAAAAGAAACCAAAATAGAATAAATATATAAATGTGTATCCATCCATCTCTCGAAGCGAAAAACAACAAAACAAATTTTTCCATCTTGGTTTTCGAATTTCAAACCTCTGTTCTAATGGAATTCGTTTCGCAGATCGCCTCAGCTCCAAATAAGAAAATAATGGAACTGAGGAGCTGACTTTCGGCCAGGAATCAACAAGCAAAAAAGTATCATCTGTCTTTCTGGTTCGAAACCGCATGTTGCGCATCTTCAGATATGTAATAATTCAACACGTAGCATTTGAGCGAAAAGAAGAGTAAAAATACTTATCACTTTTATCGTATGAGTATTTAAAAAAAGTTCTGCAGTATCATTTTGACAATATATATAAATCTGACATTAATAATTCAAAATATTGCTCTCTAATTTCCATACTGATAAATTATTGATAACACGTTTAAAAGTTCAAAAACTAATTTGTGTCAGAGGGTTGTTGCCAATGATTGTGTCTTATCTAATCGAATTGCTAGTCTTTATATTTAATCTTATAACTTTAAACGAGCAATTCTTGTGAATATGTAAATTTATTTCGTGTATCTCGGAAACGGCTCTAAGGATTTGGATCAAATTTTATATTTGGGTAAAGTTTTGTATTTTAAGTTTATCTCTGTCAGTATTTTTTCTATAAAAACTCGATTTTACACCCAAAAAAATATTTTTTTTATTAATAAATACTGCCCAGTGGCTATGCGTGACCTGCATAAGCGTATCAGACATGGAGTAGTGTTTAGGATGTCAGATTCCCATGCATTTTTCTCATTTGTAATTCAATTAGATTTCGCTTATGTTATAAGTTTAAATGGGCATTTCTTGTAATATATAATATATTATTTCGTATTTTGGAATGGTTCTTACGATTTGGATAAAGTTTAATATTTATTTAAGGTTTTGCTTAAGTTTATCTAAATAGGTTCTTTCCTGAAAAAATGCGATTTCACACACACACACACACGCACATTATTTTTATATCTAACTAACTTACCGGTACCTCACTTTTGTGAGATGGCGCTAATGGATGTGAGATAAGATAAGGTTGAAAAATATTCGTATGCAATCAGTATGTGGTTCGTATCTAAATATTTTCTCCGAAAAAACACGATTTTACACAAACACACGCGCACAAACACGCACACACACACACACATAAATAACCCTGCTGAGTGAAGCTAGGTTCTAACCTTTTTATCCTGAGAGTCTCGTAATTTAATTCTTTAATTCTGAACAACTCAGTGAAAATACATTTGCTTGCAATAATGTTATGTAATGTCCATAACGACTCTCTGAATACTTCTACAAAACTTTTGAGATAAAATTCATCCACATATTTCCATATAATGCTGATACCACTTGAAAAACAAGTATGTAGATAACTTAAAAAATGATCCAATGAAAAATATGAAACTTGTAGATTATTTTTCTATAGCAGTACCTTGAAGTGTGAATTATAAGTGGGAATGGAAATTTTTTTAAGAAGCTCGGATTTACAGAACTATCTTTTTTACATACAAAGACGTGTTTGGGCTTGTATAATGATGCACAAAATTTTTGAATGTTAAATCTCAAGTAATAATTTCAAATTAAAGTAATAAATAACAAGAAAAGTAACAGTTTGGCAAAATTAATAAGACAAAATTTATTTGATCATTCATAAAAACCTTAGGTATTTTCAAAGTTTTTATGTGATTAGAATTGTAAAAATCTGAGATAAGATGTGTTGTTTAATTTATGCATTGAATGAATTCGTAATTAAAAGGTCTTAAAAACCATTATTTTTGACAAAGTAAGAATATTCTTTTAGAAATATCTTTTGGTAATTTAATTACCCATCTCGAATGAAGTTTGCTAGAAATTGTTGTAAATGGCAACCACAAAATTTTTCATCTTGATTTTAGAATTTTAAGCCTCTTTTCTAATTAAATATGATTTACAAATCGATTGGCTTGGCAGCAAGAAAATAATGGAACTTAGCAGAGAATCAACAAGCAAAAAGGCATTGTCTGTCATTTTAATTACAAAACCTCATACTGCTGGTCTGCTTGAAAACTATAAAGCAATATTGCATTGCGAAGCGATGAATGGCATATAAAATACAGATTTTGTAGTTATAATTCTCGAGAAGTATCTTTATCATTTTGATATTATGGCTAGTAGTAGTATTATGTATTTTTTAATTGTGTATATTAATTTTTTATATTGATTCATAATCTTACCACATGCCAGAAAATTTTCAATACCTGTTATTTAAATCAAGAAAAAGTATTTTGAAAGGTATGGAATTGGATAATTTTTATATATATAGAAATTTTTCTAACTAAACAAAAGCATTGATCAATGAAAGAATTATGTATTTTTGCTGATTCCTTACTGAATATTGATAAGAATATTCTTCTTTATACAAACTAGAAATTGCATTAACGAATTTCCCATCTTGGCCTTTTAATTTAAAACTTTTGTTCTAATGAAACGCCGATAGTCTCGGTTATAAACGAATAAATAATGGAACTGAAGGGCTGACTTTCAACCGAAAGTCAGCAAGCAAAAAGATACCACTTCTCGTTTGTTGCGAAACTTCATGTTGCACATCTGCTACAAAACGACAAAGCAATATTTCAACACGAACTAAAAGAATATCGAAATCTTTTACAAAATTAATCGATGAATGGAATATGAGAATAAATTTTATCGTAAGAGTTTCCGAGAAGTATTTGCCGTGTCATTTGGAAGGGCTTCAACGACTTCCCTGGGCAGCATAAAATGCTTACTTTCGAGCATTTGTCCGATTTGAAGTACTCTCGAAATGAGACACTTCAGAAAGTCTTTCCGTTTCGGAACGACGCCATTTTGGAATTTGAAATTCCTGCCAACGCATCTCTCCAGCGATAGTTTGAGGACGGAATGGTCTAAAAAAGTAAAAAAACAGAAAGATACGACGGGTCGAGAACGAGGTGACGAGAAGAATCCTAATACTTTTGCGGTGCAGTAGTGAAATTTCTGAGTTCTCTCTTATTGCATACAACTTGAGAGAGAGCGGCCATTATTTATGGTAAATTTCCCACTCCTAGAAAATTTGCTTCTTCAGTCGCGCATCAGGGGATGAGAACTACTAATGATCTTTTAAAACCAGCGGTTTGGGTACAACTCTCACTGACGATAACGATTTAACTGTTTGCATCATCTGTACCTCTTAAGAAGCATTCAGGATAAAAATACAGTATACTCCCGAATATCCGGCTTCCGTATACTCCGGGCTATTTTTATTTCATCATAATTAAATGAGGAAGGCAAGGCTTGCATTGGCAACATTGCCAGAGCATTGGACTCGGGGTTCGTACGTGTCGTGTACAAAATATAAGTTGTGACAAAAAAAAGAGCAGCGTTCTATTCGTTATTCATTGTTTCGTCAGTGTGTAACGCACCTCAATTGTTGCCACTGTTCCTGATTATAACTGCACAGTGTGTACAATATTCTTTAATTATTCTTGTGGTATGCTTAATGTTTTTTTTAGTGTAGCACAGTGAAGATTCAGCATTAGTGGATGAGTACCATTAATGGGCTTTAAAAAACAACGGTTTGGGTACAACTCCCACTGACGGTAGTGATTTAAATGTTTAATTCATTTGTACCTTTTAAGAAGCATTCAGGATAAAAATACAGTACATTCCCGAGTATCCGGCTGACGATATTCCGGCTTCCATACTATCTGGGATAGTTTAATTTTATCGTAATTAAACGAGGAAGGCAGGGCTTGCATTGGCAACATTGCCAAAACATTGAACTCGGGCATCTGCTACGATGTTCCTACGTGTCGTGTACAAAATATAAGTCGTGACAGGGAAAAAAATTGTTCTGCTCGTTATTCATTGTTTCTCAATATGTAACTAAACTCAATTGTTGCCGTTGTTCCTGATTATAGCTGCACATTACGTACAGCATTCTTTAATTGTTCTTGTGGTATGCTCAATAATTTTTTATTGTAGGACAGTGAAGATTTCAAAATAGGTGATAAGTGCAAAAAAGCTGTAGTGACTTTGGAGGAGAAATTAGCAACTAGACTGACCCAGGTGTAACAGTAAAAACCGGGAACTGCTTCTATGATTCACTGAACAAGCCACGTTCACATTCTGCGCATTCATTGAGAGAAACGGAGGGCTTAGTACTCAAGAAGAAGTGAGAAAATACGTATTATAACAGTGAGTTTTGGTATAAAAAATTTGTTTTCTGGTATTGGTGGGGAAAGAAATGAGTTTATAGAGCTCCGGCCTACCGTTTTTTTTTTTTTTTTTTTTTTTTTTTTTTTTGTTATCCGGTTTACTCTTCCGTCACCTTAGGCTGGATACTCGGGAGTGTACTGCATTATTAAATTTCCTAATTTATATTGTGATGATCTTTTCTTTAGGATGACGTCTTGGTTTAAGTTTCGTGCTCGTGCCAGCGATTAATCATGCAATGCACGAGCCAACTGCATTTTTCTTCTGTGAGATTTATATACACATGGGCTATATATTCCATTAGCTAAGAAACAAAACTTTTTCTTAATGTTTTTATTTTTAAAAATAAATGTTATTTTTTGCGCCGTTGTTAAATTGAATATGTGGACAACCATCCATATTGGTGACCCAGACGCGATTTGAACAGGCAACCTTCTGATCTGGATCAGTTTTATTTTTGTTTGCTAGTCGATATAAATATTAATAAATCACTTGAACACAGAAAAAAAATACATTTGTCTCGTGCATCGCATGATTAATCCGCTGGCACGAGCACGCAACTTAAACCACGACGTTATGTTGATGAAAGCAGGATCACCACAATATTGTAGATACCTATGATTTAAAATTATTAATTTATACTTAAATTGTTGACATTTTTAAAAATCTTATTTTAGTTGCCATAATTTACATTGTTTCCATCAAAATCATTGCTTCCTTTCGGGAACGGATGAAATCTTAGCCTATTTTTGGTAAAGCAGTTGTACCAGAGAACGAAGAAAAATAAACATTCTATTTGAACAACAATTTGTTTGTTCTCCATAGAAAAATTTAACCGATAGTTTCATTCTTAACCTGAAGCGAAATTTGAAGCAATTCAATTTCACCAGCTTGGCAAAATGAAACAGGATTTCTATTAATTTTCTTTAAGAACTAATTAAAAACCTTTAAATATAACCTTTGAAAAGGTATATGCTAAATATCCTTATGATTCATTTTCAATATTCTTTCAATCTTTTTTAAGCTGATAATTGCAATGTCATTTTTTTAATTTATTGAAAAGAAAGATTTTTGCTAGAAATTTTGAGAAATCATTGTAAATCAGAGTTTTAAGTTATTTTGTATGAATGTTTAATAGTTTTTGATTAGATACAATGATTAGAAAATTTTAAATTACAAATTTCATATGGTATACAGTTTATTTCTTCTGCATATCTTTCTTCATTAAAAATCATTCGCAATTTCCAAAAGTTTTTCATTTTTAATAACTTCCACATGTTATCCATGTTTATTGGATTCTAACTCAGAATTATTTTCTAAAAGAAACAAGGAAAAAAGAAAAGATCTATGAAATCTTCACTTCACTTTGGACGGAAATAAATTAAACTTTCTAAGATAAAGGCAAAATAAGATAATTGATTTTGTTTTCGAAAAATAACTCACGTGATCTTTAACCGATAATCGTCTGCCGTCTGTACCTTGTTCTTCTCGGATCGATCTATTTTCGGCTAAGAATGACGTCTAACGAACATGTGTCAGAATATCCATCCGACCTAATGAAAAAGCCGACAAGCTGACAAAAACTTCAATTCCTTCTTTCTACAAAGTTTCCTCTCTTCCACTTTTATATTTTAAATTAAATCTTGTTTCTGCTATGGCTCCCAGAAAAAACGTTTGCTACCGTTTTCTTTTGGTTTTCTGGTATGTGTTTCTTTGTAAGTCCTGTCTGGTTGGAAATTAGTTTTTCTTCCTTGTATGTAATATGTTCTCAGTAGTAATAGTCCAAATTATTATTGTATTCCCGACGGAATTTTATACATATTCTTGGTTTCTCAATATTTCTCATTTATCGATTTCTACTGTTCTTATTTTAGTTTTTAAATAAGTATTTGTTTTCAAGTTATGGTGACTTTTTTCCATGGTATAGTATAAAGTATTGTCTAAAATTCAACTCGAAATGTTTTAGATATCGAAAAGGGGGAATAAACGAGACAGCAGTCACATAGGAGAATTATTTAATCTAATCCGTGTCGTCTAGTCATTTCACCATAAGCAATCAAAGGAATTTAAAATCAAATCAAAGGAATTTTTCGCCATCAAAGGAATTTAAAACTACAAAGTATGAATGAGAAGCTGCCGCTATTCACAATGAAATAACGTTATTCTTTTTTTAGATAAAACTAAAAAGAATTCTTCAAATTTTTTTTAAAATTCGTACTTAATGGAATTTTATTTTTTTTACTGTGAAGTTTTATTTAAAAGTATAAAAAGGTTTATATCTGATACATTTTATTCAAAACTGGAATAATATTTAGATTTTCCTGCCCAAGCGAAGAAAAATTCCTTGACAATTCAAAAATCGGGACTGTCGTATATCATCCATGATGCTTTTGACTTTAGATTATGATAAGATTTAATTGCATAATTAAACTCTAGGGTAGGGTTTAATACATGAGCTATTCCTTGTTTTAGAATCCTGCAATATTTTAATAAATATTTAATTTAATTCCTACAAATTAATAGTTAATTTAAATCAAAGTTTCATATGCGGTACTGGCAATGATTGTTGCATTGTAGTATTTCACTCCTTCTATTCTTTTTAGCCCTTGACAAAAACATTTATGCTTGAAATTGAAATAATGTTATTGCTAAAAGACAATTTAGTATATACAAATGCTCCAAATGCTCAGCTTTGAGGCTGCAGAATTGAAGTTTAAAACTTACTTTTAGTTGAGATAGCACTTCATGGTTAATATTCTATTATTGCTATTGAAATGCGGAAGCGTCGACTATGTAGCCATATCAGATTTTGATCTCATTTTCCGAGAACAACTCAAAATTACGATGTCTGCTTCCTTTAATCCAATTTTATTTTTTACATGGGATATTATCTAATACATTAATAGGCTAGCATGTATTTTATTTATAATTATTGAATTTTAAAAAAATACTTAAGTACTTTTATCGACTATTTGGATTATTCATAGAGTATGGATGAAAAAAAATTGAAAAATTAAATTAACCTGAATTATAAGGTTTAAAAGAAGTTTCAAAAACATAAACCACTTGAGAACACAAAACAGTATATAATTCTAGTTTATACAATGACATTTATATTAAATGAGCTATTACCAATAATAAATTGATAGAATTTCTTTCACTTTAGCTTCCATATGGAACATTTAATTAGTGACCTTATATATAAAATTTTCCAGTAAAGGAAGTAATCTTTTAAACTGTAAGTAGCTGTTATTCAATGATAGAGTAGACATACTGGTTGAAATCAACATTCATAACTCCCTATCTAGGCTCCGAGGAATACGATACATTCGATTAATTTTAATGGTTATATACAGATCTATGGACGAGCATGGCATGCGCTTTTGTGAACTCGTAGCAACGCATTAGTTCCATTAAGTGTAACTAATTACGTCTGTCAGTAACGGCACCCACTTTGTGACTGCGGTGAATACTTAATGTGTAAGCTAGTGCTCCATTTGAAAGGCCTACTTCAACGTGAAATGATAATGCTAGGACCTTAACAATTCAATACTCTAGATTGGAAGACGATCCGGAATCCTTGAAATGACCCTTACCTAACATGTCCAAGTTGGCCCGATGTGATTATGTCTCTCTGTAATAGGCCATTGGACGATGGGGCAGCAAAGTATTAAATAGACTGTTCGACAGTCTGTACTCATTTTCGTACTCTTTAACGACGTGTTTTTCATATACGCAAATTTAATTTTCATAAATAAAACAAAAAAGCTCTCCCAATAAATTTCGTAATAATATATTATTCGTCATTAAAAACATATGTTATATTTCTATTTGTAAAAAAGGTTTGACGAATAACATAAAATCTATATTCATGTTACTAGTCACTTTTGTTGACCAGGGCGGTCCGCAGATGTTATGGTTATATTTTATTCCAGTTAAATTGTGTAAACATGATTTTATGTCCATGATTCGGCCAAATTGGCAAGCATAAAGCCATGCTATTTTAATTGTCTTGCATATGTTATGTTGATTTTGTTCAAGAACTTTTATCACTGAGACCAGTCCTATAATATTACAATGCTATTAAGAATATAATTTCATGGTTCATCTATTTTCTAAATCTCTCAGTATTGTAACAGTCCATTTTTATTTATCTTTTAAATCACAAAAATATCAAACCTTATTTTTAACCTTCAACAGTGAAAGAAATTCACGTAAATAAATATTTTATGAAAAAATAAAAACAGTTTGAATTTCAGGGTAACAAAGTAATTTGTTGTTGAAAATTAGGCAAAAAAAAAATAGCAAAAATTTAACAAAACTATGCTCAGCTATAATTTGTTTCATTATGAAGAAAATTTTTTAAAAGTTGAAACGATGTAAAATTTATTATTGTGCAGTAATGTTTCCGAAGCCAATTTAATGGCTAATGTGATATTTTTAGATTAAATATTTTATTTTTTTTCCTTACCATCTACTAAATTAATAAATGTTTTCGAAATTTTTAAAGAAATTTTTTATGTCTATTCATTGATTATTTTGAGTGAAAAGATATGAAATAAACTTGGATATTCATATTTAATTCTTGACTTAAGTCAAAAATATTTTGAATAGCAAATTATATTATTTATATTAGCGTTTATCTAACCTCATTAATGATTTTATGCTTGCAAAGAAGGAATTTAGTAACTCAGATTAATTCAATGTTAATGTGGCAGTTATTTCGCGTGAAACAAATTTATGCAAAACTGAACGTTCGTATTTAATTCATAATTTTAGTAAAAAATATTCTGAACATCTAATCGCTTTTATTTAACTTTCTTTGTTTGCTGATTTTGCGCTCGCAAATATGGAACTTAATAATTGATTTTTACTCAATTCCTGCAATACAAATTTAATAAGATACATGTCTTCGATTAAAATACAATATTTTAATATTTTCAGAACTATCAATTAATAAAATAGTATTAATTAAAATTTGATTCCAAGTAAGAGATATTGTTCGAAAGTTAATTTGCGACTTTACAATGATTGTAATGGATTATAAAACATTCTAACCCTAAACTGCAGAAAAAAATAAAACTGTTTTCAGAAATGCTTTTTTTTATTGTATAAATTTTTTTAGTCGATACTAAGAAATTGTTAACTAAATCATGAAAAAATGTAAGGACGTAAAGAGCAAGAATGGAATGTTTAAAAGCATTCTATAAGGGAACTAAATAATAATGAACGAAATTAATAAAGTCCTTAGGATTCAATGAAAATTAAGAATTTATAATAAATCTGTTAAAATTCCAATTTTCTTAGAATAATTTTTTCTCGGCTTAGTTCCTTTACTGTTTCATTTTGATATTAATATTTTTGATTCTAAGCTTTATGCTTTTAAAAACACTAATAAAAACGTGTTTTTTTACGCTTTAATAATTTTATATTAAATGAGTTCAAAAACTCTATAAATTCTATAAGTACAAAATTAATATAAAATTATTTCAAAATTTTTACATTATATAAATAATAAAAATTTATCGTAAATCATCATTTAATATCTATCATTATATAAATAATTAATTCATTTATTCCTATATTTGGATTCATTCCAAAATATCCATTTCTACTCCATCCCCACTCCCCATCCCGTCAAATGGTTACATGACAGATCAAAAACCTTTCTCCCAATCTGCGAAGAAATCTACGAAGCTTCTAAGGGATTAATCGATGAATGGTTGAATCGATGAGCTTAACCCAAGACTCGTCCTCAGTTTCTCACGGGACCCTATTGATCTGTGACTCAAAAATCGAGTTAACGCAGAAGTTATAACGTCATTGAAGCGTGTCATTGACAACCTGCGATTACGATGAAGTTAATCCGACGACCGTTCTCCTGTGTAATCCCTTAAGTCGATCGGAAATCACGTGACGTCAAAAGATCGAATGGAATATTGGTTGTTATTCTTTTTACTCTCCCTTCTTTTTTCGATCGCCCTTTTTTTCTCTCTCTTTCAGTTCATGGGACGTTGGAAAATAAAACTTTTTCTTTCCGAAAAGAATACTCGTTTCAGGTTAAATGGTTCATTATTTTGATGCTCTTTTAAAATATTACGTGGCAATAGTTGAGCCGTGGAACAGTGGGTTTGCATAAAGGAAAGAATCGTGAGAAACGGTGAAAAAGAAGATTAGCAGAATGGTTAAAAAGTGGAAAGATTTAATCGCAAAAATGGGAAGAGAAGTAGAGTTCGAAATAAGGGTAAGGCAAACTTAATGAACAAAAAAATGGTGTGAAGGAAATGCGAAACTTGATGGAATTAGCCGTTAATTGTGAGAACAATGAAGTTAATTTACTTGACGGGATAATCATGTGGTAAATATCACAGCGGATGTCATTTAATATTGAACTGCATTTTATAAACCAATTCCGCATGTCATTTAACAAATATCTTATTTGAATCGTGAATGTATTTCTATATTAACTAGATTATAAAGTCTGGTTACTGTAAAGCTATACAAATAAATAAATAGAGCGAAGTTTCAATGTGAAGCGTTAGCGGTTTTTAAAAAGCAGAGAGGAATAAAGAAGCATTTTGTTATAGTTGAAGTTTTGTTGTCGATCAATAGAAGGTATAAAAATGTTTGTAAAAAATATTCTAGCTTTGGAAACAGAAAATAAGAGTTTATGAGAGAAAATTTAAAAAAAAAAATAAGATTGTAGCTTATAAAAAATTTTCATCAAGGGGAAAATTTTCTTAAGCTTTTAGAAATGTGTTTGTATTTAATATAAAAATATTATTGATAATTTTCATAATATTTAATTTTTAAAATTTTTTATTTGTTTTAATGACTATAGTTGTTTTTAATACATATATTGATGTTTATATTGCTATCAAATGATTCTGCTCTTTGGTATAATTTTATCGTTTTTATTCCAAGTAATTATTCCTATGTAAGAGTTGCAATTCTTTTCGTATGTTTTATAATATTATTATATTATGCTGGATTTTTTTTAACTTCCTGTCCTTTTTTTTTATCAGTCTTATTATTTTTATTGTTTTAATATTACTTTCCTATTAATCAAATTAACACATTAATCACAAAGACAGTGAATATAACTTAAATATTCGCGTAACTGAAATTGCTTAATATTAGCATATATTTTTTGAAGCAACATTTCAGAAATGTTATTTTTATTTTGTTCAATAGTACTGGTATGTATCAGCAGTTAACTGTAAGCTGAAATGTTTTCAGCCTTTTTCATTATAGGGCTTGCTTTCAGTATCTCATGTATAGATTAGCTCTTGCTATTTATATTGACATTATTCAGAACTTTGAATGGTTGAAATTTATAATTTTACAAGGTAAGGTAAAATTTCCAATTATAGATTTTATAAAAACATTAGTTTTAATTTTATCCTTAACTTCCTTGACAAAAGCATATTAAAAAGAATTAAATAATGCTTCTTTAACTGAAAAAAAAATGAAAAAGAAATTTTCTAGGACAAAGGAGGTTTCTGGTATAATTCCAGATTTATTTTCTCTGAAGTTTTCTGACATTTGGCGGCTGAAAAAATACTGATAAAAGCAAACTGAAGTTTTAGAAGCTAAATCTGAATATTAAAAAAAAATCATGCTCTTTGAAATAGAAAAAAGAAAATTAAATTTCACTTTCTATATGTGGAAGAGAAACACGCTATTGTTTCGCAAATGTCATTTTAAGGTAGAAAAACGAACTAAAATTTACACAACAAAAGAGAACTGTTAGGTTGCTGCGGCAGGGACTTTTAACTATGATTACTTGTCACGCAGTTGTCAAATTATTCCAGAGGATTATATGTTCGTTACACAGTTAAATGATTATAATGCAGGCTTAAAATGTCATTTTGGTGGTTTTAAAAAGGGGAATATGCATCTACTTATAAATTCTGTAATACTTTTTTCTTTTTCATATTTGAGTCACGTAGTTTATTTAAGGAAAGTTGTTTCATGCTATGACACGCAAATTATCTTGATTAGTAGAAATCAATGGGATTTTTAATCTTGTAAGCCTTATCTGCTTTTTGATTTGCAGCATGTGATTTTTTCTTTCGCTTATGAATTAATTTTAGGTGAAAGTTTCCTTTTTTTATAGTTGCGCCAACGCAAATCTTTCTTTTAACGGAAGTAGAAGACTAAAAATTGTAATTTTTTTTAAAAATTATATTCTGTATATGGTTAAGCTTCAAAGCTTTTATCTTAATTAAAGTCTATGTATAGATTTTATGAAGAGTCTTGTTTTCAATAGTAGAGCGTAATTTAAATTATGTTCTGCCGCGTTCTTATTCTTATAAGTTTATTTTCTGATTTTATTTAAATTATTTAGACAAAGCAAATTTGATTTAGAAATAATTTCCCGAAAGTTCGACTATCTTATCGTGATGGCATAATGTTTTTATTTTATTTTAGACGAATTCTGAAAAAAAAAAATAACGAAAGAAAAAAAAAGAACGTTCCAAAAGATAGGAAAATATAGAAATTTACGAAAAAGGTTTATGGTTTTCATTAAATTGATTTTTTTTTTCAGAATTGAAATAATAAATGATATTTAATTATGTTTGTATGGTTAAATCTAATTTTCAGTAATTTACTTCTTGAATATTAGAATTAAAATAACTTTGCTTGTCAACTTTACATTTGCACTAGTATCGATTATAAGGTTGATCATGTTGTTTGCTTAATAAATCGATCAAAAATAAATCCGCTTTAAGAATTTATGTTAATTATTTTTTGCTATATGAAGATTTGCTATATTTTTCCTATATGAAGCACATATTGCATTCTTTATGAAGCATCAAATTTTTAATCTCAAGATTTCGATAAATGTCGTACTTTACACCTTTTTGAGTCAAAGGTATATGAAAACATAAAGTTTGGAATTATATCGACGTGAGTTTGATGGTTCAAAAATATAAAAAAAGAATTCAAAATTAAATGAACGAAATACGATTCGATTTTTTAAATTAAAAATAGGAAGTACATTAAATTTTGAATCAATTCTGCGCAGCACATTGATCGTCTGTTAGATTTTAACACAGAATTCGTCTGTCTGTGCGCATGTGTGCAAGATAACACAAAAAAAGTAGCTAGATTAAAATTAGCGATTATTTTATCGCCGTATCCTTACATGCCAAAGAAATGGTTGACTGTGTTTATTTGTTATTAAATGCCACAATTCAAAAATTAAGAGTTAAATAAGGCAATTTAGAAATGCTTTTGACACTATAATTGCGGATATATATCAAATTTCAGCCCTAATCCGCCTAAAACAAAAGATTTGTAATGCATATTCCTGTCTCTTCACTTTATAAAATAAATACAAAAGTTGCCATAATATGAATATGCACGATAAAGTAGAGAACACTCAGGTGATTATTTGCATAGTACTTTCCCTCTGCAACTCCTTACTTTTTGAGCTGATTTTTTTTTATTCTTATGTATTCATTTAAATAATTCCGTCAAAAATGTTTTGAAACTACATTACTAACGGTTCATTTGTAATATCCGTATAATTTGGATGAATCTAATAGTTGACACACGCGTAAATCGCTTATGATTCGGGCCTACGTTCTAGTTCTTTTCTGCAGTTAATAGAAAGTAAAAGAAGATAATTTAATCAGATAGATGATCTGAATCACGGACTTGAATTGTGGTAGCGAGAATGTTAAATGAACATGTCCAATGTTTTTATAATACGTACTGGGTTTAATTCAAAGTAAACTACAATAGTTTTAATTTATATTTTTTATGATCGAAAAGTAGCGTACTGTTTCCAGTGGCATCTTTATCTAGTGAATATAGTTTTAAGTATAAATTCTGTTTAGCAGAATATTGGTTTCAAAATCGAGAGATCGCAGACTCCAGATCTGATTTCAAAGTAATGTCATCGTGTATACGGATTCGATGCAAGTCCATCGTAGTTCAAACGAGCTCTCCATAATATAGTATGGAAAACTTTGGAGGGATGTATCGGATCTAATAACGCCCTTCGTCATCTGGAAATGGTTCAAAATCATGAGATATGCTCAAGTAAAACCTTGAGAACTTTAAAACGGGACATCAACTTGTGAAGTTAACTCTCCTAAAGCAGACTTTGCATAACTTCAAAACAGTACACTATTTTAATTAACTCAAACAGCCATTCAGTTGTTGTTGTTTTTTTTTTTTAAATTTTTTTTTCTGTTTTTGTTAAGTTTCCCCCCAAAAGAATCCTCTCGGCAAGCTTGAAGGCAAAAGTAGATTCTTTTACATCTGAGTTACTATCTGGTAATATAAAATGTTGATATTAGAAACAATCAAAATAAGTGTGTGAAAATCACTTTTCTGCACCTAACTTCTAAGATATTGCAGTTATTGAAAACTTTAAATGCAAAAATTGTTCAACGCTAATTTGGCTAATTGAATTTATGTATCTTCAATATTAAAGTTATAGCAAAATCAAAATTTCACCCCACCACCATTTCCTCCCCCTTTAAGCTAGATGGGCCATTTACGATCTCGTCCGAGGTTTTCACATTTTTAATATATCCCAAGCCAGTTAAAATCTGAACAAAATTACTCAAATTATGTTATTTACAAGATAACATGGGCACACGCATATAATAAGTTTTGAACGAAGGGTGGTTTGTGCTCTAGGTGAAGAACTGAAGGTGAACTTCTCGGTGAAGAACTGAAGAAATTTTCTAGAAGTCTTGTCATGAGAACCGTTATAATAGGTAGTTTTCCCTATAGGAATCTACCTAAAACAACACAAACAGCTCTTGATATATAAATGCAATAGTAAAAATTTTCAATTTCAATTCTGGAATGAAGATATGCAAAAGAAAACTAATACTTCATATTTCAAATAATGAAAAATATAATCCAAATCTGAGATTAAAAAATGCCAGAAGAGGTTTCATATTTATAGGGAAAAAAATCTTTCTAATACTACTTTTACTTTCCGGATAAAAAAAAGCAGCACCATCCATATATAAAAAGAAAATATATTCCCGTCTGCATTTACATGATGAAACAGGCTGCTCTTTTATATCTTTTAGTAGCTTTCAGAAATTCGGCAGGATGCATCTTACTTATACCCTTTCCAGGAATGATGGTTTTACACAAACATGTGAATACTTGTACCAAAAAGGCAGCTGAAACGTCGTTACGTCCTCGTGCGCTATCGGTGGGACACCATCTGTCGCGAACTTTCCCTAGACCCCCCCCCCTCCCCGTGCATTGCGTCAGGGTTTCTTTTCACGTTCCATTTGAGCTTATTCGCCTTCCGCATCGATCGAACCGAATCGAGACCACATCGAAGCAGCCACTGCCTCCCCCTACAACACAGAATGACACTAGAAAACAATGTTTTTGTCTCTCTTCCGGGGGTAAAGACTTTCGAAATTGGATATCCGATCCGAGAACCGCATGGAATAAGAATTCGATTCAGGTAAACGGGGGGTTCTTGTTATTTTCTTCTTGCTAGCTGCCTTCCACCAGAAGAATATAACAAGATACTTAT
>JAPMOR010073754.1:1828597-1869850 GCA_026543865.1 Argiope aurantia | reverse complement strand
TTTTTTTTTTGTCTTGCACGTTGTTTGGAAGATTTTGTATGTGTGATGGGGGTGGGGATGATTCCCTTCAATATTCACTTATCCAGAGGTCATAAATTTAAACAAGATCTTTTAGACGCACACACAAAAATAACCTTTGGTGTACGAAATTTCTTTAAAGACATTCTTTTATTAGAAGATATGAATAAATGAATAAATTTTGAGTGTCTAATATCAGCAATAATCCTATGAATAATAAATGTATACAAATAGTTTCATACCATTCAAATCTTTTGAATTTCATGATGTCTTTTCTCTGCTTCTGTAAATAAAATTTTAAGTGCACCAAATATTTCATAGAAGAGCTAGCATGTCGTCATAAAGTAAAAAAAAACTTTCAGCAGAAACTGTAACTACATAGCTTTACCAATTTTAATAATGCTCTAGTCTAGGATACTATAGTTTAAGGATACTGATGATTTTAGGGAAGAAAAGATTAAGTTATAACATATATTTTATTAAAATTAACTTAGAAGTTTTCACTTTAATGGTGCTTTTTATTTTCTTGCTCATGAAGTTTACAAGGATAAAGTAATGTTGTCATAAAAAAATATTCAACCTCGAACTTTTAATGAAACTCCACGTTTTTAGATCACTCTGAATCCAAAACACGTATTTTTGGAATTACATCTGTCTATCTATGACCCCATTAATTCAAAAGTGCATTGGGCTAGAGCGATGAAATTAATGCCAAATTTATATAATTTTATCAATTTTTATAAAATTTATCGAATATTTTGTCGGTTTGTTTGTCTATATATGAACACAACTACAAGAGTTATATGGATGGAGTTAGATTTACAAATATATCTCCAGAACTATTAAATTTTTTTACCAAATTTGTAGGTTTATTGGTCTCTATATCCACATGTATGTGAAAGTGACAATTCTGAAATATATGGATTTAAATAAAATTTACAGTCATGAGGCTAAATTTGTAGATATGCGTCAAAATTTGAATCTAGTCAGTAGTAAAGAAACTATTTAAAAATGTGCACTCAATTTTTCTCTCTTACATTGCGAAATGTATAAAAAGCGCCGAAAGTGCCTTCATGTTTCCAATCTGCTCGACCTTCGAAGTTTGCCACTTCTCTAAAGTACGTTCAAAAGGTATCAATGATCAAAAATACAAATAAAAAAAATTGTAGATCTGTATCAAAATTTGAATCCACTCAGAAGAAAAGAAACTGTCCAAAAATGTTCACTCGGCTTTCTTTTTTACATTACGAAATGTATAAAACTCGCCATGTTGTATAGAAGATGTCTTCATGTTTACAGACTGCTCAATCTTCGAGGCTTATTGCCTCTTTTCTAACACTATCCAAATATGCGTTCAAAAGATATAAAGGATGAAAGATACAAGAAAAACTGTACAAATGTTCAAAATTTGAATCTACTCGGTGGAAAAGAAACTGTCCAAAAATGTTCACTTACGTTACGAAACGTATAAAACATGCTATTTTGAGTTGAAAATGTCTTCATGTTTACAAATTGCTCGACCTTCGAGACTTGGCACCTCTTTATACGTTCAAAGGATCAAAGACACAATAAATAAATTAATTTGTTTATCTTTACCAAAATATGAATCTACTTGGCGGAAGAAAAACTGTTCAAAAATTTTCATTTACGTTAAGAAATGTATAAAACGCGCCACATTGAATCGAAGGTATTATATCTTCACGTTTACAGACTGCTCGACATTCTAACCATCTCTTTCCCTACACTATCCAACTACATGTTCAAAGGATACAAAGGAGGATTGAAAATCTAAATGTTTAAACATGTGAGAAAGTCGGGGGAGGGGGTGCTTCCGTTGATTTAAAATAAGCTCATGTATTGTGATTAATAAAAGAATATGAATAAAAATTTTGCTACCCATTCAAAGCTTTACATTAGAATTTTGCCCTAATTTTTCTACAATTTTTAAATAAAATTTAAAATGTCCCAAAATTTTGAGAAATAGGAGAGCACTTACGTCTAAGGAAGAGCTTTCCGAGAAAAGTGTAACTAAGTAGTCCTTTCCAGATTTAACAAGGTGCTATTAATATTCAACGTTATTTTTTTTTCTTTGCTTCAAAGAAGATGAAAGCTTCCGAAATCCGCTCTACAATCGCTCGGAGCGACAAAAGAATAGCTCTTCGGAAGCTTTTTTCCTAAAATAATTACTGGACGAAAGTTCGAGGCTTTTAAAATCGAAGCTCTGAAAAAGCTAACACAGTTTATAATGACTCAAATGAATAGGTAACCCTTCGCTTGAATAATAGAGGACGTCGAAAGAATGACGGCAAAAATTTACTTTTACGGAGACACTTTTTCCAGAAGATATTCGAGGAACCGGTAATGGCTTGGAATATTAAGTTTCCTCGCTAAAATGCAATACCTCGAACAATCCCTTGTCGCTGTTTTTAAGTAAAGGAGAAAAATTTGCCTGCCAAATGTATGAGCCGGCGAAATCCTGAAAGTTAGAGAAATTCTAAAAGGCGGTGGGAAAGTTTTCCGAGCTTTTAGAATGTAATGTACGAACTCGCACACTGTTTTTCTTTTATTTTTCGAGAATGGAGAAGCTGCTTCTTCGGAACGTGTCCTATCTTTTAAGTTTTAATTTATTTCTTCGCTTTTATGAATGCATGTTTACTTACGATGCTTATTTTATAAAAAGGTATGTGATGACACAATTTTTCAAATTTATTTAGCAGTTGGAACTTAAAATGAACTTTGGAATGAGCTCGAAAGCTGAAGAATTTGATTTAGTATTCGAATCAGACTGCGAAATGCTCAAGTTTTGTTGGATTAATTTAGCATGGAGATATTTTTAACCTAATTAAATGTTGTTATTGAAATATAAAGAATCAATAATTCAGTGTCTATTATTAAACTAGATTTTTCGTTAAAAGCACCCCCAATTTTTTTTCTATGGCATTGTTGATGAGGTAAGTATTTGAGTATTAAGTTTTATTGAAACATACTAATGCACTCATTTTAAAAAATGTCTTAAAAAGCCCCTTTGCTTGTATGCATTAAAAAAAAATCTATGCTAAAAGCCAAAATAAAACCACTTGGCTTGTTGCAGGAGTAGTTGTCCAGGGGGCTCTCTGACTCTTGATTGTATTTGGCAGAATCAGGCCAATTTAACTCAAATTCTCAGTGGGCTCCATAGAATTATGAAATATTTTCAGGCTTCTAACGTTTTGAAGTCTGCCCTAAATGTTTTACTGAAAACATTTCACCTGATCCCGTTTTTATTTGTCTGAGTCTTTCCAAGCAGGATCATATTGATAATCCATTGTCAGTATTGAACTTCTTCAAGGTACATAGTTTCATAGACTTGATACAGCTCTGATGTTCTTGTGTATGAGCAATAACAACAACAAATATATTCTGATATTTTAAATTGTTTTGAATTTCATGAATAAAGAAATATTAGCTAAACTATATTTATAAATAAATTACAAGTAAACTTTTAGCATTTGGAACAAGGAAAATATCTTAATTTTAAACGAGTAACTCTATATAATATATGATAAATTTAATTCGTCTCGGAAACGCCTCTAACGATTTGGATCAAATTTTATATTTAGGTAAGGTTTTGCTTTTTAAGTTCATCTATATAGTTGTCTTTCCTGAAAAAATAGATTTTGCATAGGGGGGAAAACCTTTTTTATAATTAAATTTTGGGATGTGGCTTTGCATGATCCGCATAAGTGCATCGGAGATATAGTAGTGTTTAGGGCTTCACACTCCTATGCATTTTTCGCATGTTCAATCCCGCGTTTGCAATTTAATTAGATTCAGCTTATAATTTTAAACGAGCCATAATATAGAATTTTGTTTACGATTTTCCAAAATATATATGAAAATGCCGAGTGAAACTTGGTTTCCCAGGCATTAAATTTTACAAAAATAGGAAGCTATCTTTTAGCTTGATAACCCCTGGAGAAAAGAAATCCATCTCCACTAAATATAGAAAACTGACATGAATTTGTGTGACACGCAAAGAAAAACGAGAAGAAAAGGCTTCGATAACCCTAGGAACACGCAGAAGAAATCGGTTCTTTTCATTTTTACTTATAATAAAGATGCTTATGCGTGCACGTGTATGTATGTTGGCGCTGTACAGACTAGACCGTTTGATTTAGAGCTACGAAACTGGGCGCAAATATACTTTGTAGGGTGAAAATGTACACCACAGAGCGAGTTTTTTAAGATTTTAATTAAAAATTAAGAATTTTTCCGTGTTACCAAGATGACTTCTAAAAATTTTACATCATCTTAAAATTAAAAAAAAAATGTTTTAATAATATCTATTATTTTGTGCTATAATTATTTTTAATTTAAAAAAATTATAACGCTGTTACTAACAATGTATATCGAACAAAACAAAAATAAAATTTAACCTGCAAGAGCACGTTTTAAATATTAGAAAATAAAAAGAGGTAGAATTTTTTTTTATTATCTTCTGAAGTAACTGTAACTGAAGTAAAATATTTCTGATCAAAGAGTAACACATGTATTATTTTATTTAAAAAATCTTTTTTTTATTTTCATTTTTTGTATATATATGTATGTATAATATATATTATAATTTCTTTAAAGATTTTATTTCGTAAAAATGTGAGAATTTCCCCTTTTTTCATTTTGTGTTTGAACTTTGGGATTAATTTTAAACGAGCATGGAATCGGAGAGTTTCTTTTTTGTTCGAATTGCAGCAATAAAATGCTATGCTTTTTCGTAATAAATTTGCTTGTTGGTATTGCTTTATTAAAATTAATAATTCATTAATTATTATTAAACTACATCTTTTGCCCTGTTCATTTTAAAAGTGTTTACGAAATGTTATCGTATTTGAATCTAAAAATAACAAGATCTTTGATATAAAAGATTCAGATATTTTATAGAATTAAATCATGTTATCAATACTATTCATTTTCGAATATCTTATTTTCTAAGAGAACCGAAGTATTTTATACATATTTCTATTGACAACCAAGCTTTTGATAGAAAAAAAAAATCATATTTGTAAAAAAAGGGAACCTGTGCCTAGTCGTACAGGATGAAAAAGAATATTTTATTAATGTAAATAAGATATTCTTTAATAATATCTTGCTAAAAAATACTTTATTATTACTTATCTACAAAACTTATATTCGTATTATAAAGAAGAACCTAAAATTAGGCTGTTAAAAGGAGAAAAAAATGTATTCAAATACTTGACATTGGGTTTGAAATGTATAAATAACAGAACTTAGCAATGATACACAAACCTTGTGGTGATGGATTCGTTTATAAAAATAATTTTCACGAAGAACTGAAAAATACGAGTAGAATTATTTAGCTAGAGAATTAATATAATACAGTACAGTGAAAGAAAAAGTAGAAGAAACATAGCTCTATGAGAAGAAAGAAAGGAAGTGAAAAAAGAACTGAGAAAAATAGTTCTTTTTACACGTCCGTTACGTGTTGTCATCCGTTTTGAATCCTTATCGTTTATAAAAAAATATTAATAATAATTTCTCTATGGTACATTCATAATAGATATGAAAAATAAAAAAAATGTTTTAAACAAGATTTATGCAGCTGATAAGAAGTGAGTAATAATCAAAAAAGAAAACCGTTTTTATTTATTATAATTTACTGCTTTTCTGCGGAAACAAATCGGAGGGTTTCACACACACAAAAAAGATATATTACTTTGTTCATTTTATTTTCATCGTAGTGATTTTTTTATTGATATGCAATGAAAAAAAGTGCCATTACAAATATTGTTTTCTAATAAGTATAGATGTTGTGATTTTAGAATTCATTTGTTGTACAAATATTCATATTTATAAGATCATGTATTTATGCCTTTTTTTTAGGTGTCTGAAATACATCTGTCGAATAGTAGAAGATAGTAAAACAATCATCGAAAAAAAAAGATTATAGAAGAATACAATCCCAATTGAATAGTATGAACCAACTCTTCTAAAGACCGATTTTAATTAGAAGCTGGTAAGTTTAAAATACAAAAAAATATTTTTACAAACTTATGAGAAATTTATGTAAAAAAGTGTCATAAAAAGTCTTAATTTGAATGTAAAATTTACCAAAACGTTTGCATAATTGTAAATCTTATGAATGATCGATGTCCACAATTATTTTTTTTTACAGATGGGAGATTTTTTTACGAATATCGATAATCGATTGATCGTTGAATGACAAATTTTAGCCTAAAACTGTTACTGGTAATTCGGTGCATAATATACATCTAATACATTTTTAAAAATTTTCTCATATGTATATTTTTGTAAAGGCTATCTTTTTTGATACTGATCGTAATTAGTATAAAAGTGAGAATTATGGGAATTTTTATAAAATAAGTAAAAACAGTGAATAAAAACGAAGTGCATGCAACCATCAGATAAGCAGAAACAAAAATAATGAAAAGTTGTTGATTTTGGAAACTCAACATGTACTATTTCTTTGACACCTGCAATAATGTTATTCATGAAAGAGAACTTATAAATCAAAACAAAATTAGAAACACAACATGTTGATTCGTGTCTGGTACAAAGGAAAATAAAAAATATTAATAAAATCTTTACAAAAGAACTGCAATAGTTTCAATAAGAAAATATAGGAAAAAGTAAATCTATTCAAATAGTGTTTCTTCAGTTCTTGGACGATTATAAACAAATATGAAATCCGGAAAAGTTTCTTTTTTTCAAAGGTGGGTTTATTTTGTACAAAAATAAAATAATAGTAGGGAACAAAATCAGTTATGTTTCTTGTTTTTTAAAACTTGTAGGCAGATGTATCATGTATTTAATTATATAAATCATTTTCTTTTTTTTAGAAATTTATTCAGTTCTTTACATTAATGAGAGAGAGAGAGAGTTTTCTTTGCCAGCTAGCCCGTTTGACCTAGACTTAGAAACATTCGCGTATATACATATATATGGATTGGAAATCTTCATCTCGGAGCAATTTTTTACAATTTTAATTTGAAATTTAATTAATGAAAAAAATGGCAAAAAATTTAAACATTTTCCTTTAATAAATATTAAAAGATATTGCATCTTTTATATTGTCTTGCAATTCAAAAGCTTTATTTTCAATTTTAACAATTTTTTTGCAATATATTTTTTCCTATTATTAATCCATTTTTAAAATAATATTTGTAACATATGTTAAAATATATTTCATTATTTATGTGAAACTCAATCATTTCATTGTTGTAACTAATTTTTTTTCTTGGAATTTTTTTTTTCAATTACTGATATGGATGATCTTTTCATTGCAAGATAAGATTCGGCTTAATTTTCCTCGTTGAGTAGATATCAAAATAAGACATAGTTTTAGTAAAATTTTTGAAGTTTTGTTGTGTTTATAGTTAGGGTTCAGAATTGTAAAATGAGAAAGGAGCAAGTTAAATTTTTTTTTAATACACACCCATTTTTAAACACTGCTGCTCTTTCTTCTGATAGAATTGAGCATTTGAAGATATAGTCAAACACATTTAAGGAAATACTTAACACAATGAGCAGGATGGTGTGATGCTTTTGCAATAGTAAGAATTACATAGCTATCAAAATTCAAAGTTCAAAAATGTATGACTGAAAATAACATTAATATTAAAATGTAAAAATTATTTAATCGATATTTTTAGCATCTATAAATCCTGCGAATTGTTGAATTTATATTATTTATTTTCAAAATATAATTTATTTTTACATATTTTTGTTATAGCGTACAAAAATCAAATAAAATTTCTCATCAATAGGAATTCTTATTTGATATTCGAAATTTAAAGAATACCAGTTAATTCACTGTTTGAAACTTTTACCGAATTAAGAGTAAAAGAAACCAATAGTATCTCCAAAACTTCCTCGAATACTTTTAATGAAAAGTCCTATCCCCCCCCCCCCCAGTCCCCACATAAAATTGCTGAAGTTGGGTATGGGAGCGAATACCTTGCATGGCATTGGCGATTAATAATTATGAAATATAGAGGTAATTTTATTGCATCTATTGTGCGTCCATGTATTTTGAGCACCTTCAATTGAAATCAAAATTTGACACAGAGTTACAGTAGTAATCATAAAATCACATACCGAATTTTCATTGATTTGAGTCATTGCGTTTACATGCACACGGAAAAGAAGACAGACAGAGTCAACTCTTTGATAAATTTGAATTAAAAACTTGATTACTAATCTCTGTTTTTGAAACTACGCATGAGTACCAAATTTAATATATCTAGTTCTTTATATATTTGCAGTAATTGAGTATATTTGTACTCATAGAGCTGGACCAAAATTTGACACCGTACTACGGTTATAAAATCACATATTAAATTTCATTGATTAAAGTCTGTTACATATGCATTTAGATGCCTGAGAAAGTACAGACCGTCAGATGGTCAACTTTTTGCCAGATTCGTTTCGAAGTTTGATAAAAATCTGCATTGCAGATGCCAAATCTAATGCCAAGGCAATGATTTACCTAAATCATTGCCTTTAAATTATGGAAATCAAAGGTCAATGGTTTACCTAAATCATTGCCTTTTGTAGTCATCAAATTCCCTTGTAGTCGAACAGCAAGACAGACTTTCTCTTAATGAATTTCATTCACAATCGATAGAAATATGCAAATTCCATCTGATGTCCATATATCAAATTTATTTAGCTATAAGTGTTTTTACAGATAATACCAAAAAAGATTTTTTTAAACTTAGGTAGATCTGAAATGTAGTGATCCATCAAATTTTTTTTGCCAAATTTTGTATATTTCAATACTTTTTCTGCATTATCATCAGAGAAAGTAAAAAAAAAAAAAAATCTGTAAAAGCACAACCTAACTAGTCATAACTTAAAAATCCAATGACATTCGATAACCCTTGTCCACTGAAAAACGTTCCAGACACATTGCAAACGGTCGTCTCAACAGGATCTCGCTTAAATAACTTACGGAGCAGATTATAACAGTCACGGTGCTCTCAAAGTCAACGTCTCTTAGGTATTTAACCCGCTATCTATCACCATCTAATCTAATGCATTCCTGCTACTAGAGCTATCGTTCACGATTAGTTATTCATCTGAAAGGATATTAAAGGGTTGCATCATAACTTACATTGATTAAGCCGTGTTTCAACGGACTGACTAAACCCACATTTGCACTTTCCTTCTCGTTACGCGGCACTTGATGGACATGAAGGATGAATGCTGAGGTTTATTAACTAATATGAGAGGTTTGGCAAATATAGTTGCTCGACAACGTCGAAATACCATCATTAATCATGGAATGCAACAGCTAACAATTTATATTAATGCAAATACACTGAAGGCTACTTAGGCGCACCATTGGAAGACAGAAAATATAATTTAATAGTAGTTTTTTGTTTCTTTGATAGGCAATAAAGAAAATTACATCTTCATATATGCAGAAATATATCAGTTACATATTGTTGAAGTTTCACCAGATTTCTATCATTCATAGCTTGCGATGACACTTTAGATCATAACTTTGCACCGCTTAACTGATGTACCAACTAAAAATTTCCCAATTAAGAAGCAATGGAGTATTTAAAATAAAGAACAAAATATTTTAAAATCTTTTTTTTTCCACTTATATTCATAAATAAAATTTCAACATCTTAATAAGATATAAATATATATATTTATAAATATTTACTACTAATAAAGGAGAATTAATTTGTGGGAATTAATTTGACGTCTAAGCCTGTTTTATTGTGGTCATTTTCGATATGTTAGGCTATGTATTCATTAATTTCAAGCGTATTTCAGTTTCAAGTTTGTAGTTTGGGCATCCTATATTTATTTTTAATTGATAGAATGGTTGAAAAATCAATTTTGTATCAATTTTGCAATTATGATACATTGAAACGCAATTTTTATAGCTTTATCGGATACAATTTCTTTTTTAAAAAATCAAGCATTGCAAATATTAACCATCCTCTTATTTTAGGCTCCAATTTCAAAGGAAAAACTATAAACAGGGAAAATTATATATCCGAATAATAAAATTAAAGCAATCACAATTTTCTATTTATATAAATTTTTGTGTAAAAATTGCATTATCAAAATTAATGTAATGATTGTTCTCAAGTAAAATAATTGACTAACTTTGCTGTACTCAATATACCAGTAAAAGTTTTTAGTCAGACAATAGGTTAGTTCTTTTTTCATTACATTCTTCTTAAAACAGAAAACAGATAAATCAGAATGACATACATTACCATTTCTATTAATTAGATCAGGTAGGTTATTTTTCAGCTCATATAAAGGAAAGTAACATGAATACAAAATTTCAAAACTCTGGCACATAAGAAAGTGTGAGGAATTTCGATTACGTTACCATATTCCAACAAGTCAAGTTAAATAAAAGCGTTTAACAAAGATTTCAAAATTTACATTTTAAAATGTATAATTCAATTATAAAAACTAATATAGCAACTCCTGTTATCAGCGAAATAGAATTACAGACAACAGTAGAAATAGATCAACTGAAATATTCCAGCTGTACTTAAATATTAATGCAGTCACTTCATATTCAGCTGATGTGATTGCTCCCAATGCACAAATCAACATTTTTTTAAAACTGGAAACCAATGTATAAAAAGCAGAAAGAAAATTTAAAAACAATTGGACTTAAATGCCGGTAGGTATACTCAGTACTATTTTTCTTGTAACTACAGTAGACTCTCACATCCAGTACATAAGGAATAGACCCGAAAACCTGTTGGATTATAGTGTCTGGACTATGCAGAATCATATAGATACAGCTGAATTATATAATAATTTCTGCGTATGTTAAACAAAATAACAAAAAAAAAATTTAAAGAATTAAGTAAAATCGCGTTATAACAGACAAATCATGCAGTGAGATGGGATTCAACAAGAAACAATAGCTCATGACCGAGTGACATGTTCTGCCAAGTACGTCAGATCAGTGGAATGTGTTGAATAACTTGTATCATTATAGAAAGAGTCTACTGTATTATATCGTAAGAGTGAACCTACAATAATTTTAAATGCAAACTTCTGCGCTTGAAACAAATTCTAATCTCTTTCTTTTAATCCATCCTACAACAAAAAAGGGAAAATAGTACAGCAATGATTAATAAAGGCTTCAATAAAAACTCAATACGAGTAAACAATGTAAAATAACATATTTAAAATGTAGTGCACCTTCTTCAATAAAATGTATTCAGGCTAAATTGCCTTTTTGACAACTACACAGTCATTACACTAATGAAATTTCTCCTAACTATAAATAACGAAAGAAAGGAATGTTTCTGTTTAAAAATGTGTTAGAATTCTCAAGAACATTCAAAGGCGTGGGACTGTCTCTTCGACAAATCTGATCAAAAAGAAATGAATAAAAGTGACCATCATAAAATGTGACAAGCTACTAATGAAGCATTCGAATTGTTTCTTGTCAGTACGCGATATCCACAACGTACTGACATAAAACTATTTTTAATGAAAACTCATAGACGACCAACGAATTCCATCACGTTGATGCATTTGTTTCAGCTTACAAGAGATTGTTGGCAACGAATGAGCTGATTTTTCCGTCTATGTTGAATCGAATCAATTTTTGAATGGTCTTTGCTTTCGTGTTTTCCTGCTATAAGAATTAGCATAATTTTATTTAGGGTTTATCTCGTATTATCATAGCTCAATCACGTTTCCTGCAACAATTGGAAGCACGACATTTGAATTATGAATATCAAACCATTTTCCCAATGCTAGCTAACACTTTCTTCTGGCACTATTTATTGTTTTTCTGAAATGTTATTTTTTGTTATTGACGTAATTACTATTTTCTTTATAAATGATAAACGTTATAACAGAAAATATCGATCTATTATATTTATTGAATAAATTCCAAAATGGAAAGTAGGTTTAAAAAAGTATGCAAGATGGTAATAATTGATTTTATCCTCAAAACTAACAATTCATTTGCCACTACCTCTGTTGTGCAACTCAGAGATATAAAACTTCTTAGATCATTATGCAGATTTTTACTTTTTATTGTCTTAAAAGCAGAACTAAAAAGTTCGAACTTGTTTGATCGTTACACAAATCTCAAATTTACTTCCTACAGTCTTTTATTTGATTTCAATAATAAAAAGTTCCATACTGTTTAGTTAATTAAATGAAGTTTTAAATTTTAAACGTTGCATGCTATCACCAACTTTTACTTAAATCGCCTCAGAAAAAGTTTTTAAATAATTTGTTGAATCGATTTCAAGCGGATCGAGAAGAGAATTGATGGCATATGAAAGTACTGCAATAAATAAATTTTATTTATTGCAGTACTTGCGTCTGCCATCAATTCCCTCACGTGACGAATTTTGCTCATATGATACAAGAGAAATGCATTGCTGCAATGAAATATGAAATCATACATTTGCATTTCATAGCATCACGTTACTGTACACAGTTTGGCAAAACGTTATTGTTTGGTTCTTTTTCTGCTGTGATGGCTCATAAATTAAACCCATTAGTGGGAATAATCACTTTCAAAGCTATGACAACTGGTTCCATTATCTGAACTTTTTTAGCGAATTTCTAAGACGATTACATATAAAGAAAACTAAATGTTGTAAATTGCAATCTTCATACTTCTCACATGAGGGTAGAATATAAATATCGTTATGTTCAGTGTCTTATTTTTTTAATAAAATAAATGTGAATGCTAATTCATGTAACGGGACAATTTTAAAAAAATGCTCTTTTATTAACGAATTAAAAATAAAATGCTCTTTTATTTTAATTATTTTCTACTTTTATTTTCAAATTGATAGTTGCTGATAATATGTATTCCGAAATTGAATGCGAAATAAATTATTCTTCTAATTGTCTAGTAAAGGGCATCTCTGATATTAAAACAAAATTCAATTAAATTCAACTATTAATTGGCAAATTCTGAAAATATTAAAATAGTGTACAGTCATTCAAAATAAGTAAGAATAAATACAAAATTTTAAAAACGTAGCAAGACAGGGAGGAAGTGAAAATATGATTTCAGAATTCCATGTTTACAAACACGGAACAAGTCGAATTATTTATAAATTATATCTCCGGGAATATTTAGTGCATTTTGTTTTTGTACCTTGATATACTGACACGATTCAAAGAAAAACAGTTCTTTACTAATGTTCAGTTCAAACAGCCTTGAAAGAACACAAGTAACGATATTTAAACATTATTTTTCTGCAATCATCAGTTTCGCCTAGTGAAATACTTGTTTGTTTTTTTTACAATTAAAAAAATAGGTGACAGTTTATAACCGACATATCAACAAAAATATAACCAGTGAAAGCTCTTTCCATTTGATATGTTAAAGAAAGATTTGTCAGTTGTGTTATTAAAATCTTTTAAAATTAATGGAATTTCTAAATAATTGGATATTTCCTTTATCAAAAAAAAATCTTATTCTACAATCACTAAAGAAAATTTAAATCTCTTATCAGACTTTCACAAAAAATAACCATTCAAATCTTTGAGGGATTTTGAGATATATAATCACTCTAAAGCTTGTCTAGACTTCATCTCATTCTTAAAAAAATTTTTCTCGTAAGTCGTTTTCATCCTAGTTTAAAGTTTAAAAATAATAATCACATGATCAATAAAATTATACAAATTATTTTAATAAAATTTTTGAAGGTCGTAAATACATAGAGAAGGAAAAGAAATTATAAAAGAAAATTAAAAGGAAGACAAGAACCAATTATCGTCTAATTATAAGAACTAATTTATCGTCTTTGATAAATATACCGGGTATATAGATGCCAAGGTTATAAGCTTCTAGGAAGGGTAGAGTACACCACTTAAATGACTCGGAATCACATAGCAATATGTAATTGGAAACGCCTGCCGTATATAGTAGATGATTTTGTACATGCGCGGGATTTTCGAGTATTTTATAAGATTAATCACTGTGTCTAATGACTATAGACAATGATAATAGCAATGACGTCATAGCTGATGATAGTAAACCCAAAATTCAGATTCAAATACATACAGAGTGTAAGGAAAAAAAACTCTCTTTCACATATGCATATTGGTATATCGATCAATAATGCCAACAAGTTATTTTTGTTTTTAAATAAAAGAACATAATTTGACATTCACTTGCTTGTTCTCATTTTTTTTAAGTTGAGGAATAAATAAGCATGAATTTTTGTCATTCCAGTAAAAAAATGTATCATGCTTTTTTTAATCTATTGTGAAGAGTTTTTACGAAATTAACATGAACATTGCATTTTGGATAGCTGACATAAACTCTGTCGTCATTGCTTAATGACCGCGCTCTGTTCAATACGGAATCTATTTCACAGAATCTTATTATGAAATATTGAAATGACGATTATCTTTAGGAAATCTCGTTCAAGTGTAACGCCATGTACAGTGTTATCGTGCGGATTATAAAAATTATGTTTAAATTATAAAATGTATTTTTGGTTGGGTGTTAAAATTGTAACATAATGTCATAAATTAAACCTAACAAAAGTATTGTAAATATCTTAAGCATAATATTTATTACCAAATCTTGAAATTAATTTGAGCACACAGGACAAGAAAAATTAACTGATTATAAAAGAAATTCGAATCTATGAAGGCGTAACTGAGTAATAAAACATTTATTATTCAGTTACAAAGGAGAGAAAATTATCATTTTTAAAACGTTTAATTAAGAACCATGTTAAAGAATCGTTGAAGCGACAATGAATTCTGAATCAGCTCTGAATTTCTAAATAAGAACAACATGTGAAGAGGGGGAACTAGCTCAGGTGTCACCCTTGCTATCTGACAGCAACTCAAAATTACTGTTCCCAAATAGTCATGTTGCTTTAAAATAAGAAATCACTAATTAAATTAAATTAAACTAATTGCAAGTAAAATATGTGATCATAAGCTACGTAACTCATTCTCTGCTTAGTCCGCTTGAACAGAAAATGGAAAAATTATTAAAAACTTAAGAAAGTATTAATTTTATTATAAAAATATATTTAGATATGATTCAAACAGCTAGTCTGGAACATCAGAGAATGTTATTTTTTAGATTTTGTATGTCTGCAAGTATTTTTCTTTATCGAAACAAGCATCTTTAAGCGGTATACCATCTAAAATGATGCCTACGAGAAATTATCAGAATGCAAACAAATAAAACCGTTATGAAAATTTGTAAACTCAAATACAATACATGATTGAAATTTGCTGAACTAAACCAAAAACATGAAGTATTCTTTGGTACAAATAAGTGTTGTTTTTATTGTGTTGGAAGTTTGTGTTTGGTAAAATGGTGTATAAACTGGAACAAATGGGAGAAAACACAACTTCACCCTTTTTCCTTTTTTAATACTGATTCTCTTTTCGGTTGAAGTTGGCATTTTCTCACTCCGTGTCGAACTCAGGATCGATCCTGGCGAATTCTCTCCTCCCTGGAGAGAATCACAATCCAATTAGGCTGCTGAGGGCGATCTTCAGATTCCAGTGTGGACGGAATCGGGTTACGTAGAATTGGATTATTGCGTCCGCCCAGCGTCCGTTCGGCTTATTGCATCCAGAACGTTCTGTGAGGACTTTTTTTTGCTCCATCTCACCAAACCGTTGCTGATCACTTATGTGTGTGTGTGGGTGGGGGGTGAACACCGATGCCGGTCTGTGTTGCCATTTTTCAAATTTTCCGCTTGCGATACCGCGAATGAAACGCGTGCTTCAATTCACGCGACTTTTCCTTTTTAGGGTCCCCCTCAGGAAGGCGCGAGGGTCATTTCCACTTGCTGCAGAGGCAATTACTTGGAAACAGAAAGCTTTTGTTAGCGCCTTTCGTTCATTTTTCACAATTTTTTACGAGACGGCGCCTCTGTGTCAAACACCTGTCCTTTTACGTCTATGCATAAATGACGTAGTCATCGATAAAATTTGATATGCTTCAAGTCATATGCGTGTTCACTTTTTCCCCCTTGCAATTCCAGCCTCAGAGAACGTCTATAGTTCCCCCACCAAATCTAATTGCAAACAAAGATCTAAAATGGTTGGTTGTTTGTAATTGAATGATGTGGCAATCACTTGGAGGATTCTGAAGTGAAACATAAATTATAACCGCTCACGTCAAAAGAAACGTTAATTGATTGTATCTAAAAGTTTTTCATGTTATTCTCTGACTTCAGCTTTCTGTTATGATATTTATTTACAACAAGTCTTCTTTAACTATGGGTCTTGATTGTTGTAAGCGCGACGTAATAGATTTAATTTATTGTGCAAAATGAATGAAGCCTTTTTCTTCAAAGCTCTTCAACATTTGTAAGTGTAAATAATCATTATATTCATATTATAATTTGTTGAATCTCTAATTTCAATTTGAGTTTTTCATTATGCATTATAAATTACATGAATTACAACCTTATTTTCACGCTTTAAAGATACGGCAGGAAGCGTTAAGGATAAGTTTTTACTAAATAGGCTAAGGTCCCGTTTTTTCCCCCCTTCTTTTATTTCACGAGCTGAAAAGTAGTCACGACAGGCATAAGAAAAGAAAGCCAACTCTAAGAAATTCTTATTTCTTTGATGAGGAGGAAGAATCTTGTCATGCAAGTACCCAGAAATTGTATTTCCTTTGATTTATTTCATGATATATCAATTTAATAATTGAAAAAGGAATTTTTTTTTCTGTTACTCTATCAAGGTTAAAAATTTTTTACTTAATAAGTAAGTTGTCTAAGAAAAGTTCAATTTTTATCTTTTTTAAATTTTATCTTATTCAAAAGAAAATTCTTATTTAGGCATTATTAGAAAATTTCTTTAAATAGATACCAATACCAAGACTTAAAATACACTATTGTTTTTTGTACTTATGAAACAAATACCATTTGTTTACCTAGCATTTTAAAGCATATTGATTTATATTCTGCACTGCTTCACATGGCCAAAAAATAACTTAGAGATCTTTAAGCCCTGGTCTTACTTGCTTTTCAACATAATCTTGATTAAGAAAAGAAAATTATTTTTACGAGTAATTGAAATTAAATATTATTTTATTTTTCAAGTGCCATATTCAAAATGAAAGAAAGACGAAATGTCATTTAAAAATTGAATATTTTATTCATTAACATTTTTCAAAGCATAATTATAAAGCTAATTTGCATATCAGATATATTAGTTCGAGTAAAATTTTTCTCATTATGCTAGTCTTAGCTTATTTATTAATCGTTAAACTTTTTTTCTGTTGAAATAGCAAATGAATTATCAAAGATGCAATCAAATACATAAAACTAAATATAAAATCAAATGATCACTTCATTTCATCTCTAAAGAATCAACTGAATATATTAGATCTTAATTGCACAAAAGCATTACCATTTTGTAAGAATTATGTAATGAAATTTTTTTTAATAAAATTTATCTGAAAACATAAGTTGCGTACATTTTATTTTCAAAGTATTTTATTTTTTTTTAGTTCCACTTTATGCATGCTAATTAAAACAATTTGGACTACTTGCGGCTTAGTACTCCCAACGCTGATCTGGTTCACTGGCATTAGTCTTATATAAAGAACTAATTTCACGAATAGTTCTTGGAGAAGGGATCATGAGATGATTAAAAGGATTGCGGCTTAATCCATTCGTCTGCTTCCTGAAAGGATTACTTTTCATCAAGCAACGTGACTCCAATGAATGATTATTTTGGTCAATTAATCCGCTACACGATTTGGGGATGATGTAAAAGTTTGTCTAATAAGTCATCCATTTTAAATAGAAGCTGGTTATTTTATATGGATCAGTACATTCTCAAATCAGACTGATTGGATGTGGTAAATTGCTGATGAAGTACCAATTTTAATTATAAATCATTTTTATTGCTTAGTCTTTTGGGTTTCATAGTCGCCTGGTAGAACCAAAATATCGCGAATTCGACATAAAACTCCACCAAAGAATATGGCTCTGATGTATTTACATCAAAGGGACATGTAGATATGTTCCTCGTGACGGACATTTACGTGTAGGGATCAATCGTGTTCCGGTGTAATTGGAAAGTTTATAGATTTTATTGCTTGTTCATGATTATGGTTTAAAATGATAGAGTATATTTCCAAATATTCTCACATAATTTCGAAATTGGATGCTTATCTAAATAATTTTAAACGACATAAATTCATCTTTTAACTATTTGAGAGAAAAATTTGTAGTATGAATATGTAGTAATTTCTTCATCTTTCACTGAGTTTTTTTGAAAATGAAATCTTTCTTTTGAGCACTCACCACTCGCCCAACTGCAAAACTTTTTAAATTTTATCTGACATACAAAATACGAAAGCAGACCAAAAAACTTTTTTAATGTAGCTAATTGTTAATATATTGCTGTATTAAAATACAGTACACTGTATTTTAACGCCATAATTGTAACACACTAGCCCACTAAGATCCTGGAATGCGAGGTGCAACTGCTGAGTTTCCATTTTTTTCTTGCAATTAATACTATGACAATAAGATTAAATTCCTCGCGATTAGCGTGTTCACTGACAACATCTGAAAGAAAAAATCGACATCGTTATAGTCTGCATACTGTATAGCTGTCATTAGCAGAATAAAAAATTCTTGCTGTTTATCTATTCAAGTTGGAAAATTGGAATTTCATAAATGAATTACACTGACAGTTTAGGGGTTAGAATAATTGCATCGCATTTTTGAATCTTGCCCCTCCTTACCAATGCATTTTCCAAATTCTACGAAAATCCCTGAAGCCTTAAAAGCGCCCAGTAGTTGGAACTGTTAGATAATATTTTTTGTAATTTTAAAGTATCATCTATATTTCTTATCTATATACCTTTCGAAAAAGACTACAGTTATACCTCGCATAGCAAGCAAAGCAAGATGCGTTAAAAAAATATTTGCTGAACGAGCCTTTTTTTATAAAAGAGTGACGAAGAGACGTAATGTTACATGCTGGATTGACCTGTATGCCAGACATTAGTCACCTCTTTGGGAAAATAAAGGTGTGATATTTGCATGGAAGAAATTTTGTTGTGAAACACGACTCTGAGGGTTTTCATCAAGTGTGTGTGGAGTTTTAATCGATTAGATCATGTTGGCATCGACGACAACAGATGGAAGAACATAGCCAGAACTACTGAAGAAAGGCTACTGCTTTCTCTGCAACTGCAAAATGCTGTGGAGGAAATTTGATCAAGAGAAGAAAAAAAAATTAGCTTCAGCATACAAGATTCCAATGAAATCTGAAAGCATGGGGAATTGACTTTTAAGAAACATCACCCTAATCATATAGCAGTTATTCGCTCTATAAATTTACTTAAAGATAATATTGTTCCACATTCTCGCCATATTATTAAGCATACCCAAAAACAAATGTGTTTAGACAACTTACTTATAAAATAAAGTGCTATTATAAACGATTACTTACATTATTATAAATCTGTATGGTATTTTTTTCGGAATGGAGCCCGTTGTCCTATTTTACATAGAATCCTAAGGAAAAATTGTTCCGCTTAGCGAGTATTACGCATTAGGAGGAAGCCTTTCATTTTTTGTTTCAGGTAACAACAAAGAGATGCGTTTTCTAATATGGAAGCTTTCGTCACTTGGCGATCATTTTGTATAAAGATCTAACTAATTTTATTGAAGTTAACCCTAACTCCTTAACCGTTGTGCTTGCACATTATAAGGACATTGGATTATTGTTTCTCAAATACCTCATTTATTCTATGAACTCGGTTGAATCAGCATCGTTGACTCGATTGGCAGAATATTCCCCAAGCAGAAGGTGAATTTAATTAGAAATTAGAGGAAACAAAATAATTAATTGTTAAGAAGTTCTGAAAAATCTCTTGAAGTGAAATTAATGAGAAATCTGAACCATAAGATGTCCCCATAGAGTACTGTTTGGTTATATCTTTATTCCCATATAACAGAAAACGAATATATTGACCGTGCATTCACTATTGCGTAAAATCTAATTTCAAAGACTAAATAAGAGATTATTGCATTATTTTCGAAGAAATTGTGGCAGGCCCAGTCTTAAATATAAATATACGGGTTGACCAAATTAAAGTGACTTTTCAGAATGTTTGATTAATTTGAGCAAATGAAAATACACCATGTAATGGCCATAGGGGAAGAACAGTTTTCCAATTAACTTCGGGGAACCTTATCATTTTCCAATTATTTAGAAATTTATTCGAGCAGAAAATTATATGACATGCTGGTTGATATTGAAAATGTCTAAATTCCATTCAGTTGTAAACATCTTCTTTATTCAGCCCTTTCATCCATGTGTTGTTAGTTCATTAAAGTAGCGTACTGTTACATCTTCAAAACCACATTAAGAAATATCCAAGCTTTACAAAACTTTTAAAAATAAGAAAATCAGTAATAATTTAAAAATTTTAATTCTTGCCAATTTATAATTTTAAAAGCTTATCTGAGTACTCTTGCCGCTATATAAACACAAAATGTTTCATTTTCATTATTCTAAGGATTTATCGTACTTTTAATAATTTGTTGATGCCATTTGTTAATTCGGAATTTTAATTCAACAGGCTTTGAGAGCATTTCAAAACGATTTTCTTGATTCTTTCTTTAGGTAATATAACTGATGGCTTACTTTTCAAGTCTTCAAAAAGATCTGGAAGATGACCTTTACCCTTTCTAAATATGAATACTATAACAGAAAAAGTTCTAAAAATTCATTTCCATAAGTTTTTATTACTAATTTTTGAAAAATCCCTTTATATTATATTTTTCAAAATAAAATCAGCATCAACACTTACATTAGGTCAAACGTTTATTGTTGAATAAATGGAAACACAAAACTTTACTCCCTGCCTATGTTCGAAAATTTATAGTTATGGAAATCTCATTTCGAGAAAATGTAACTTTTCAGTTATCCATTTTTATTTATTCGCAATCATAAATTCGCAATTTCTGAAACGATTTTTTAAAAATGTAAGTACTATTATTATCCATATGCTAGGTTTGACTTCCAGTTCATTCGTGTCTGAAAATTCAATTATTTAGAGATCGGTAAGCCTTTCAAACATTTAAAACATTAGTTATTTAATCTAACTTATAATAATATTAAGAGCATTCTGAAAAATTAAATCAGATTCAGATTAAATACTATTTTATTTATATAAAAAACAGGAGTAATGGGATTTCCATTCGTCCAAAGACTATTCTACACATTCACATAGAGATAAATAAAAAGTCTATAATAATAAATATGATTTTAAAATTTCCAATCCTTTTTCTGTGAAATGTTCTAGATTAAAATGAAGCATTAGATTGTTACGCGAATTCAGTGTCATAACTGGCATTGGGACAATATATATATATATATATATATATATATTTCATCTCTTAATTTAAAATATTAAATCTATGTATTAATTTTTGGTCCTTAGCAATGTACCCAAGCGTGGTAATTCATGAGGATCTTTACATTCTTGGGCTTCTTCCTTCCTCTTAGTTACTCGAACTTGCATGCCAATCCATCTATTTGCTTTTATTAAATATATATACTACTATTTTCTCTTAATAATGTGTTCTATCCCCCCCCCCCCTTAAAAAAGACTATATCTCCGTTTCTATTTTAGATACGGGTTCAACAATACTTTTATATGCTGAAACTTGATATGTTACTTCTATTTTGTTTTCATAGTGTTTCTTCTCCCAAGATCTTATTGAGAGCATATTTAACCCAATAGTGAGTGTGTTGTGATTTTCTACTGAACAGCCCGGTTTTTAAATGCAATATTTTTAATCTACACAAACACAGCTACACTACAAAATTTACAAACAAAAAAAAAGACAAGTAAGTTAAAGTAAACACTATGGTGGAGGGATTCCACCGTTTCCAACCGAAAGCATTCGATGTTAGCGCAAGGGTTGCGCATAGAAGAAAAAAAAAACCGACCTCATTATACAGGTCTCCCGTTCCACTGCTTGTCTGTAAACGCCACAAGGGGCGCTCTCTGCTCAAGGGGAAAAAGAGGTGCTGCAACCCTTTATTTTCACTTCGATACTCCCTTCTACGTGTTCATAAATCTGACTGTATGCTTATAGCAAATGAATGCACACACATTTGTCCTTAATGGCACCTCTCCTCCCCTAAAACTGGTATTCAAGGTATATCTATTAGTGTATATTATCATCAATCAGTTATGTACCTGTGATAAATTTGAACCAAATAATGTATCATACAGAGCATATAAATAAATTCATAAACCTGATTGCATATTCACGACTAATAAATTAAACGATATTTGTCATTTCCTTTTTTAAAATGATATTTAGGACATCTCCACTGTGCACACTATCAATGCTCTTTTATAAACCTATAATGCATTTTGACACAAATTTTGTTTTATATGGGATTTATAAATATATGGCACAAGCAAACAAAATTCATTGCATGCAGGTATATCATGCTTAATATTACCCTCCAATTTTCGTTTGTTCAAACGAATGAAATAAGAATTATCACTGTCTCATAAATCTTTTACATACTAGTGATAAATTTTAAACCAAATAATGTATCATGCAGAACATGTAAATAAATTCCTAAATCTGATTGCATAATATTGACTAAAAAATTAACCAATATCTGACCTTAATGGCGCCTTTCCTTTTTTAAATGGTATTCAGGGCATATCTGCTAATGCACACCATCCTTGATCGTTTATACGCCTGTGGTATACTTTGAGCCAAATTGTAGTTTATGTTTTATATGGGATATATGGCACAGGGATTTTATTCTGCAAGTTCTACATATCATTCATTGCATGCAGGTATATGATGTTTAGTATTCACCTCTAATTTTCGTTGGTTCAAACGAACGAAATAAGAATTCCTCGAGTAAACAGAAGCATTCAGATTGTTCTATAAATATTTCACAAAGCTATCGTCTCTGATAAATCACTCTCTGTGTTTGGTAAACAACCGAGAGGATCAAAAGAACAGTTATGAAACAAAATTCCGCTCCAGAAAACGATCCATTGCTTACAAATTGCTGGATTACGCCTGGCAGTAATTGGAAGCGATCCACCCGAAGAAGAAGACCATCTTCTGTGGACCTTGATCCCTCTGAAATCGAAGTATAAGCGAATGGAAGGAGAAGCAATAGCAAAATTTTGTGTCCAATAAATGGAAAGGGGAAAAGAAAAAAAAAATGGTAAAATCCTAAAAGGAAGAAGAATGTCTTACAAGATGGTCGTTTCGGGTAATGACCATGTCAAACGACCAGCCCATTGACTTTATTTTTACTATTCGAGATCTCATTTCCTGGACGTTTTCTTTTCCACGCAAGTACATTATTCTTTCGCATTTTGGGCGTCCGACTGTTTTATCTCTGGATCGTTTTATGTGATCCTTCGTTTTCGGTGACTTAGTCTTTTTTTTCCGGAATAGAATGAAACGCTTCCGTTCTGACTCTGAGTAGTTGGAGAACATTTACATGACATTCGTTTGATTTAATCTCTTCTTCTATTATAATATGCTGACGAAAACGGTTCTTTTTACTCTTGTATTTATTCTTCAAATGGCATTAACTTTCAAATTTTATTATGAAATATGATAAAATAGCAGCAAATTCATAAATTGTGTGAAATTCCATTGTCTAAATATGTCACAAAACACCAAAATGAATTCTGAATAATCTATTTCATGAGAAAACTTATTAATGGTCATGGAATAAATGTTAAGTACATCTTTTCCTTTGTTAATTTTTCTAGAATATTATGTAATTAATCCGTTCAGCTACGGAATATCAACATAATAGATTAATTCTCTCTCTCTCTCTGTCTTTCTTTCTTGCTTCCTTTTTTTAGGTAGATTCCAATAGGAAGACTACCTATTGCCATGATTCTCATGAAAAGACTTCGGGAAAATTTCTTCAGTTCTTTACTGATCATGGTCCCTAGTACCCAAAATCACTCTTCGCTCAGAAGTTACATATAACGCTTTGTCCATGTTATCATGTGAACTGGATAATTAGAGTAATTTTGTTTGGACTTTAACTGGCTTGAAATATGTTGTTAGAAATATAAAAAACTCGCACCAGTTCGTAAATGGTCCATCTAACTTATAGATAATAGAAATGGTGGTGTAAGGGTTGAAATTATCATTTCACTCTAAATTTCTTAATACTTAATTAGTCTCATTAATACAAACAATTTTTATATTTAAATTTTTTTAATAACTGTAATATCTTAGAAATTAAGTGATCTGAATTAAGTGATCTTAAGTGAATTATCTGAAAAGTGATTTTCACGCCCTAATTTTGACTGTTTCTGATATCAACAATTTATGTTGTCAGATAGTAAGATTTAAAGGAATCTACCTTTGCCTTCTGAGCTTTCCAAGAGGATTATTTTATTTTTTTTTAGTTGGAAAGAAGAATTTTATACTTTTACTGACATGCTTTGTTTCGAAATTGAATTCTTTCGAGAGGTGCTTTTGAAATAAAGATTAATATTATTTGCTCCTTAAAATCACTGACAAACTTGCGTAATACTAAACGTAAATAATTATCGAATATCAAATAAAAACAAGGATAAATTCCATTTTATTCTAAACATAATAACTGATTGGAAATATGAATTATTTTATGTGATCATACTTTTTCGAGAACTTTATCTTTTTTCAAAATAGAAACACTTCCATTTCGAAATCTGAATACTTTGTGGATGTTGGTATAAAATTCGATTGATTTTTCTTTTTGAAGTGAAAATTATAAGGTGATCTTAATGAATCCTTTTTATCATTTGATCGCTGCTGAATACCTGGCAGGGATATCTCAAAACACCTCTAGTGTAGCTGCAAAATGATTAAATCTGTTAAACATATTTTTACATCTTTTGTAAAGTATTTTTTATATTTACTAATGTATTAAGTCTGGCTAAAATTTTGGATACATATTTCGTGCAATTTAGACAAAGTAAAAATAATTTTAATTTCTAGTTTCAAAACAATTCAACAACTATGTGCAAAGATAAATATATGCATTTGTTGATAGAAAAAAATAAATAATTTATTAACTCTCAACTATTCAGCTACGATTATTACCCAAGTTAATTACATATAGATTTTTATCTATGATATTTTGGAAGACATTACTTAAGTTGCAATTCTATCCAAATCCCTTTTAAGAAAATATATCAAATATATGTCGTTTAAAGAATAAGTAAAATCTTAAGATTTAACCCTAACAAATAACCGTGGCAATAAGCTCTAGATTTTATTGCCAACTTCTTTCTAAAACAATTAAATGATTTTTTTGCAAGATTCAAGTTATTCTTATGCTTTCATAATTGAAACATCATATCAAATTCAAAAAGTTTACAAGTAAAGTAGTTAATTATTATCAAAAGAAGTTGAAATTAGTATTACATAATTTTAGGCTTATTTCAAATTACTAGATTTGCAATAATACTAATATTCTCTGATATCCATTTTCACGATGTCATGCCTTGAATAGTGCATGGTTTCTTTAAATAATCCGAGAACAAAAAATTCTTGAAGCCTCTTACCTATAATAGAACCTTTTGCATTGATAAGAAATTCTTAAAATACTATAACTCAAATGTTTTAAAATTATTTAATATTTATCTTATTTAATATTCATTATTTAATATTTATTCATTCATTCATCACCGTATTATATAAATAACGGACTCTGTAAGCATTTATAAAATTTGTGTTTAATTCCTATAAAGATTATATTTTTAAACTTTGAATCTGTGATTATTTAAAGTTGTGAAATAAATATTCTTTAAATATTTCGAAGGTTGTGGGTAAATGCAGCTGCTTAACGAATAATATTAAGTGTTAAAATGTCATTATATACATTACATACTATTACTTAATTACTTTCATATTGAAAATATATTCTTTACACAGTTTGCTAATTCTTTGATCATTTCATTCAAGATGCATATTTACTCCTTTTTAGCCTTCTTTGCCCCAGATAGTTCGACAGGTTAATGTTTGATAAAATTTGAATTAAATATTTTATGTTTCTTATTCTTGATAGCTTCTTCTTCAAAGTATTTTTAAACTTAAATTTAACATACATGTAATATATGTTATTTTAAGTCTTATACCATTCATTTATTCCATAATTTTCTATCATTTCATCTAAAATATAAATTTTAATTTGAAAAAAAAAGGAAATGTTTAAACTTTAAATAATACAAAAAGTTACTTGATATAACTAACCGTTTTTATGTAGTGTAGAAACACAAAGTAAAATCATTCATCATCGAAATTTTATGTGTACTACAAAAAAAGTTTCATAATAATTTGCCTAAGAACTCAAATGATTATTCAATCATTTTTTTTATTTATCAAAGAAAAATTCAGTACATTTATATAAGAAAATAATTTTTAAGCGGTAAGAAAAACAATATATTTTTGTAAATCCAATCATATTACATTAAAGAGTAACAGATTTTAAAAGTGGATTCAGTTTTAAAAAATTTATCCCTGATCACTTGTGAAGTTAATCGATAACTGCAAGGACAAGAAATCTCTAAAAGTATTATAAAAGCAAATCTTAAAAAGAAACTTACTCATCATGTAAGAAACAAGTAATATAAAAAAATTTTTTAAGTCAATTCCTACTTTCGTAAGAATTGCACTCACATTCTTCACCTTCACAAGAAAAATTCTGAAATCATTGCATTTTACCGATTGAGCTACTGTCTGTCGATTTCAATTTTCATTACAAAATGCTAAAACTCTATTTAAAGTATTAAAAATTAATTAAATTTAATAATTAATGAATTAATATTTGAAAAAACTGTATTAACATCAAGTGTCATCCACTACAAGTTTTAAAAAAATGTATTTCAACTTGAGTGGATGAATAAAAAGTATTTTATTAACGATTGAAATTTTGAACAAGATATATAAATATATATAGGGAGAGTGTGAACTAATAGTAGGAAGTGAATAATTTCATACTTTCAACATCAACAATGAGAGAGGGAGGGATTCAGAATGAGATATCAATAGCAACAATGAAAATTATTGGAATTTCTCTACAACAATGAAATATAGTGTCGTAAAAAACACTTAAAATATTTTTTTGAATTGAATAAAAATCGAAAAATTTATACTACAAGGAATTTATTTCATTGAAATGATTTTGTTTTGTTTTAAAATGACGTAAAAATTAGTTTTATGCCGCAATATTTTCGAGATTCTTAGCATGTAAACGCCAAAATTTCACTTCATTTTTAACACATCATAATTATTATTAAAATTTAAAAAAAAATCTTTCCGGAATGCACATTTCCACATTTCTAAATACATCTGTGCCGAATTTGGTAACCTTAGAGATGACTGCTTCGCCTGCATAACGCCAGTATGATTACATTCACTTTTATTATAGGTAGGCATTAAAAACAATCCGTGTATTTAGTATGTTTTTAGTCATTTAGTCACTGTCTGTCAATTCTTTTATCATTTAAAACTGGAAGGCACGATTGCTTACATGAGATAAGTTACAAAAAATTAATTACAAACGAAACATCAAAATATTTAATTGAAATTTAATTTTTACAAAAATATAGAAAATAATAGTTTTAGAAAACATAAATTTTCCTTAGATGCTACTAGATTCGATACTTATTTCAAAAAAGGCTCTATTGTATAAGCCATCTGCGAAAGTTTCGCAATTATTGTTTCTATATATTTTCTTAAGTCGTTTATTATCTATCTCGAAGAATAATTATAATTTTCTACATAAGTAATTTGTTACCATTGATTATTTGGAGTTCCTCAAGAATTATCAAAATGTTGCTATAAATAAATATTCAACTTCAAAATCCCTATCATTTACTTTTATACATCTTTTTGTGTTGCGGGATTGAGGATATATTTGATATGATGCAATTAGATACGAGTTTCATATACTTGGCGAAAGGAGAAAACAACTGCTTATAAATATTTTCTCTACAGAGAAATCGCCAGTGGAATGCGTAAAAAGGAAGAAAAATGAATAAAAAGATTTGTTGTTTTCTCATATTTTTCGTACAGAACGTCGTTCATCATTGGGAAACTTCTGTTGATATTTGAAAACAATTTCTTTCGCATCAGTGATCTTCAGATTCTTGTAATATGCTTTCAAGAATAGCTTTGATTTGATTTGTTTTTCTGCTTATTATTATGAATGATATTAAAGAAAATTATTATTATTTGTTATTGTTAATATCATAATTTACTACCATTGATATTAAGTTAATTCTACTTATATGACATACAAAATAAATTTCAAATAATAGAATAAATTTGGGTTATTGATCATTGTTGATTGTTGCTGACTTTATATGTGAAAAAATAAATTTCAAACTGGCGAGTAAATTTCTTAATATAATTTTCAGATTGATTAAAAACGAGTTAATGCGAACATATATTTACTTTACTTCGAGAAAGATATCGCATACATGAAATGAAAAGAATAATTAATTTTCTTTCATAATAATAAATTGTTTTATCTGATGAATATAATTCATCTCGTTACATGCGAGGCACCACTGCATGTTGGCAACGAAATCCAAAAGTTTAGAAAATACAGATATGTTTAATGCTACAGATGTTTTGAGATTCGCTAAGGCAAAAAAGAAACTTTATCATATGCTCTCACATTTTCGTTTGATGTTAGTTAAGGCATGCAATGGATAAAAGGAAATAAAAATTTCGCTTCCACTTTTTCAGCATCTCCTTCAAAAATTAGAATCTATGCAGTATCTGGTTCAATAAATGTGCTGGCGTAAAGTCATGCGAGTATCTCTCGCAAACAAGATTTCCTAGAAAGATAGAATTCTGATAAAAAGATAAATTTTTAGTCACTTGAACAAAACCTTGTGAACAGAGGAGGCAGCAAAACAAATAAAAAGCTAAAATGGTATTTGTGGATGAACGTCGAATTTTCCCTGGCGACATTATCTTCCCCTTTCAGAAAAAGTAAAAGGAGCTCGGAAACGCAGATCTTTGATTTGACTTTACATTCAGAGCTATGTTAAAATAAACCATGCAACGTGGTAAGGTCTCACTTCTCAACAGTTATATCAGCATCCGCTTGAACGTTCCAAACATGATTAAGGCATTTCGCGTAAGTTTGGATCAGGAGCAAATCTTGGCTTAAGCTTGGTAAATGGACCATCCCAGGAGCACTTTTGGCTTTTTTTTCCCCTGAAAAAGCCTGAGATCAGGAGCTAGGAAAATAGGAGACTGCCTCTCAGATCTGAACAAGGCTTTCGCATTTCGAAGAAGAGGGCCAAACATGTAAATCTCGTGCGTCCCTGGGGAACGCTTTGCTTTCCAAATTGAGTTTCCTGTACTTCCACTGCGCTTGGAAAGATAAAGAAGAGAGACTTTATTTAGTGTAGTTACCCTAGCACAAATAACGGTTGTTTTCCCACTTGTCTTGCTTAGTCTTGCACTTTTTTTGTATTTATGCTTCTCTTTTCAAATGTGAAGTTGTATAAAAAGATCGCCATAAAGTAAAATCAAAATCGACTGCAGCCAACTATCTGAAAGTTTGTAAGTATTGTTTGTGTGTGTATATATATATATATATATAATATAATATAAAAGCTAGCTACCACAGTATTTCAAGAAAAAGTAGTCGTAAACCAATATTTGATTATTTTAGTAAATTTTCTATAGAAGTTTAGGCATGAAATGGCAATGCTGATGCTGTAGTGTTCATTTTTCTATTGAATTACATTTTTGAGATATAATTTACCACCAATAGTATGGGGTGCTGCGTATTAAACTGAATAATGTATACCAAGTTCACGATGGAAATTAAGTTTTGAAGATCTATTGTAGGTTTTACCTGTATTTGATAGATAAACACTTTCAAAGTTTTTTCCTCAAATAGAAATGAAATAATGTTTTTCAAATTATATTTGAAAATGGAGGTTGGTGGTGCATCGTCATTGAAGACACATTTAAAAGTCGTTAATTTTCCGAGTCATTAATTTATGAAAAAAACTGGCATGTCTACGGTAGAACTGGTAGAAAATAATTGGCGTATTTACGAAATCCAATGTGTCTATGGTTAGAGACACACCAGATTTTTCGACAAATCAGATACATAAGTGTGTGTGTGTGTGTGTGTATGTGTGTGTGTATGTGTGTGTGTGTGTGTGTGTGTGTGTGTGTGTGTGTGTGTGTGTGTGTGTGTGTGTAATAACTTTTAATTAATCTACGTTCTATTCGAACATTTGCTGTATGTTAACGTTTTACAAGTCAGATCGTTTGATATTCAGCTACCACATTTAGCATATATATATAATATATATATATAATCTTGGAGGATGGAAACGTGTACCCTAAGTGATTTTTTGTTGCAATTTTAGAATTTTTATTAAAAATTAAACAAAAGTGAATTTGACACCATTTCAAAATTTAAAAAAATATATATCTTCTATGATATCTGTTCATTCGAAGTTCTGAATGATTTTTTTAATTTTGCCTAATTTCCAACAATATATGATATTGTTGCACTGAAATTTGAATCATTTTCATTTTTTATCACATATTTAATCTCGAGATTTTCTTGCATTGTTGAAAGCTAAAACAGTAGTGATTCTGTTTAATATCTGGTATATTTTAAAATACGAATGAAAAAAATGAATTTATACTACCGTCACACTTACAAGATAGGCAAGCCGAATATTTACATTTTGTATTGCACTATTATGTTATGAGACCGGTGTTTATGTGTGAAGCGCTACAATGTTATGGAATCAGTGTGTGTGAAAGATTCTTCTAATAAATAGGCATGATGCTCTTTTATAATTTTTATTCTTCATGATTTTAAAAACATAGTATTTATCAAGATTTTTTTTAAGAGGAACGATGAGGACAGAGCAGGAAACAGACTAGGCTGATAGAAAGTAGAAAAGAATGATGAAACTCATTTTGAACTTTATAAAGGAATTTGCCTAAACATCATTTTGGTTCTGTAGGAAAAATCACAGACCATATAACTAAAAGTGAAACCGGAATTCGAGTTATTAGAAAATTAATTTTATAACGTAGATTAATTAGAAATTATTACACATATATACAGATACACACACACGTATATAATATGTATTAACATTATATATAATGTTAATATGTGATATGAGATAAATTTATATTTATTACATTTCGGAATACGAAAGGAATCTGTTTCACAGAAGGCATTTAATCCTTTCTAAGGCCATGGAAAGTATACTTACCACTAAATTCATCAATCTTTGTATGAACTTATTTAAATTGGCATAAGTTCGGACAAATCTTTCGATAAGACAGAAACAAATGCTTTGGTTTCTTATCTCGCACAAAATGCTGTGTCTTGATTTGTTACTTAGTTATTGATTAATCAAATTAATTAATATCTAAATTAATAACATTTCTTAAGACAATCTCAATCCTAAAATTATTTCATTATACTATGATTAGAAAAAAATTGCCTTTTAAAGGGTTAAAATATCAGATAACTTGCCAATATAAGGATTCATCTGTAGTGCTTGGATTAAAAATGATTGATCACTCATATTTGGCATTTTTAATTCTCAAGATTTAGTTTTATTAGATAGATTACTTGCATAGAGAAACCCGAATCTTGATAAATACCTTCTGCGTTTGTAATAATTTTGAGTTTTTTTAATGAACGGTTTTTATTAAAACAGGTTTTCAAAGATGTTGGATTAAAAATCTCCCTTTGAATGTTTTGGCAAGTTAAATCATTATAATCATTTCTAAGTGATAAAGTTGAGAAATTGTATCTCAGTTAAAAAAGTGAAAAAAAATTAACTTTTTCTTTGTAACGTAAAAACTCCTTAGATTTTTGAAATAATTTTCTTTTATTCTTCTGGTGTATTTTCAAACTATTCTAAAATATTAATAATTTTAAATATCTCACTTTTAATAATTTAATAATAATATTTGCAATTTTATTTGTAATATTACTGTGCTGACTTAATACCCGTACCAATAGTATATATTGTAACTTGTAATAGGACAACGGAAGAAATATATATATATATATATATAATATGCTAAGTGAACTGCAGCTTTTAATATTTAAATTAATATGACTTAATTCACTTTCTAAATAATTCAGCTAGTTTTTTTTTTCATTTGAATAATTTACAGATAGGATTTTCCCTGAAATTTAATTGTTTATTTTCTTTAGTCTAAAAATAGCATTGAGAAATATCTTTTAAGTAATGCTGTAATTTCCCAATCTTTTCTTAAATTGATTATCCGAAATATACTACTACACTATTTATGAAAGAAAACCCGATTCACTTTCGAAACATAGTTTCTTGAAAAAGATGTACTATTGCCTCACTAAATCTTTTGAATTATAATTATTCCAATTCTAAAGTTTTACTATGTTAAGCTGACTGTGTAACATTAACTGGCAAAAGCTAAACTATGTTAATTGGCGATGAAATACTTTTAAACAAAAATTATGTCATAATATTATTATTAAATAAAACTACCATTCTTTTTTGAATGATTAGCACAAATATATGATTTTTATTATTTATTTCACTGTCCCTGTTTCATATCAGAATTTCTCGAAAAAACGTTATCCTAACTCACTCTGTCATTCTGACTTTGTATTTAGAACTAAATTCTGAAGCTTTGTCGTATTAAACTGACTAACGACATATAGGATAGAATAAATATTTATCACAGACTAGAGAGTATTATTTATTCCAAACAAATGAGATCGTAAACAGCAAATATTCCATCCTTTTGCAGACTCCAAAAAAACAGCATTGTTCAACAGATAGCAACTCTGCTATAATATGCACCATAATGAGATATGAATTAAACTATGCTAAATAATGAAAAACTAATTCACCCCAACTCTCTTGCTTTTCAACTGTGTTTGGCTTATCGCTAAATTAGGAGTGACTTTCCTATAATACACAGGCGTATTCCTTTGTTGGACATTTAATGAATAAACAGGGCTTAAACCCCCATCAAGTGAAATACGTGTCACTTCATCTGCTCATAGATCATTGGTGTCACATCCAACACCCCTCACGTTGGGTCAACTGTTTATTAAAAGCGAGGGTACTTAGTCTCATGCAAACAGCACTTGCCCCTAAGTAGTGTCCATCCATATAGTTAATGTACATTCAGCTTTCACTCCACCCTCGCTGTACGCGGAACTTGCATTACGGACTTCAAATTCAGTTATAAAAGGACGGAACGCTTCATCAATAAGCTGTGGCAGACGAGGCCCGACTCAAGTACTTTCCTGACCAAATTGGAAGGCATGTGTCCGGCTCTTACCCTCATTTATCATCATGGGAACAGCATTTGCCTCAGAAATACTCACTTCCTACGCAAAATAACTTACTGTAGGCCTCCTCCTTCAACTTGCGATGTCACTGAATGCGACTCGATTTTCTCCGAAGTAATGAAGTTTAACTGAAAATAAATATGGAGTGGACTGAACTGGACTCCGGATTGTACCAAGTCCTTATTATGAAGCTTATATGAGATTTCGAAACACAGCAGTCTCGTTGAATAAAAATCAAGTATTTTCTACTGTTAAATATTTATTGCAATATGAAGTTTAAATATTATCTGAAAAATATTTATTGCAATATAAAGTTTAAATATTACTTGACGTTAAATATTTATTGTAACAAAAGGATTAAATATTACCTGAAGTTTAAATATTTATTGTAATAAATATTTAACTTCAGATGCATGGACTTACTCATGGACAATCCGATATAACGGTTATGTTTTATAACGTGAATTCCATCAAGGTTTAATGTAAGGGATAAGAAAAGTATATTTTCATAACGAATAAATATTAAATAATCTTTCAATATATCATTGAATTTAAAATTGATGGGAAAAATACTATTTTAGGCAATGATTTCATAAGACGCTCTAAGTTGTTGAAGCTTGAAAATATAGAATTGGAATATTTTTCTAGCAAAGAAATATCTTTTAGTTGCATGAAATGATCTCTCCGAGACACACGCACATAATGACATGGTAAAAGCTTATAAGAAGGCATTTTAGAAGAATAAATTTTAAGATACTGCTACAGAACTTATATTCACCAAAGATTCATAATAAAGAAATATGCTCCAAATTTTCATTCTAAAATATGTGGATTTGCAATAAAATGTAATATCATGAAATTAAAAATCAGCTAAGCATTGCAATGAATTTGATAAGAGGGTTTCTTCCGACTTAAAGCTTAGTTTAGTTATATTTATAAGGTTTTGAAACTTCCCAAAGGTTATTTGCTGTCAGATTTTTTAAATTTTGAATCGTATTCAAATGACGAGGATGATACCTGTTATATAAACAAATGTGTACTCCTGCAATACTCAGTACCCTGATGCAAAGAATTCATTTGAGTTTCGATGGTTTTTATTTCTGTCTTTTCAATTTTATCTTATGGAGGGAACAATCAAATATTATTTTGAAATAGGAATACTTGCAGAGAAACTGGAAATTTTCCATCAGATTCAGTTATGGCAGATAAAAGAGAAGACGCTAATTATTCTTCCTGTATTATCAATAAAGGTATTTCCTATCCAAATAATACAAAGTGATAATACAAAGCAATAAAAAAAGAGGAATAAAGCTGTCTTTAGTTTGGTTACCGGCCAAATAAATTTGCTCCTGATCAGGGAATAAAATACAATTGATTTATTGATGCAGTATAGTGTCAGCTCTTACGTAAATGAAAAATTTCAATTGGTACGGTACCCTCCACAAAGAAAAGGTTAATAAATACCTTTTAAGTGTTCGTAATCCCATCTGTCTATTAATTTTTCACTAGTTAATTTATTAGACTTTGTAATATATGATAGATTAGTGGCTCTATAGATTTAGTTATATGTATATACTTAACTGGATGCAAGCAAATTTTGACTATGTATACTAAATTAGTGTCTTCCTGGTCTTGATATATTAGACTAGTGATCTGCTAGACTTTATGTATTATTTAATTAAGGGCTCATCATGTGAGAAAAGTATAACCTCTCTAAAACAACCTGGAGCATTGAAATGGAAATCTGACATGGGACATTCATGAGATATGCAGAGGAAACTGGCTCACATTTGTGTTTTGCCTGATGAAAAGTCAGAAAAATCGCCTAGAAGCCAGCTGTATTGCAGTGCGTAGTTCATTGCTAAGATGCATCCACATTTGTCTATTAGTTTTCCAATAATATAGCAGCGAGAGAGAACCTATAATTTATTTTCTTGTATTTATGGTCGTTATTTGGCCATGACTTTCTATTAATGCGACGTTAGTATTATCCATAAGGTAAAACTTAAATATGAAAAATATTGCGGAATTTTAATATTTTTTGAGTTTACATTTCATGATAAACGTGCAAATAGTTATTGTTTTTAATTAGATCTTCATGGGATTACACGTTAAGTACACAAAGATGACGTTTATATCTATTATAATCAATAAATATTTATAATAGAATAACCGTCTCTCTTCACTAGTAGAATGAACTTTTTGTGCGGTTCAAACATATCTGACTGAAAATCCATCTGAACCTTCAAATATCCCACTCCAGAAGAGTTTAAAAATATATCCGAAACTTCAGAAAACATACATAACCATTCATCATTCATATCAGATAAAAATGCTATGCATTACCAACTCCATATTAGGTTCAACATTAGTGCAGAAGAAACTGTTCTTCACCGAGAAGCTTCCCGACAGGAAATTACCAAAGCGTAGTTTTGTTCAAAAAGAATTATCCTTTTGTTCCATGGTGCGTCATTTGCGGAAGCCGCACTTTTTCAAAAAGACATAGAAGGGGATTCTTCAGTGCGAGCACGGGCAGGTATTTTAGAACTTCTCATTTAGCCAATTCTTTGTTGAAGATTGAAGCTAGAAGCAGTCTCCTTTAACTTAAAGGATTTACAGTCAAGATTCTCCTTTATATTTTATCTGAAATCCAATCATTGGCTTTTTTCCCCAGAAATATAGGATGGTATTGTTCCTCGTTTGGGTTCAAAGTCCTTTCGGATTTCTCTCATTAGCATTGATAGAATTTGCAGGACAACGTTTATAATCCAGATGCCAATAATCTGGATTGCTTAATCAATTGAAAACTCTTAAACGGAGAGTGAGGTTCCGAATTCTGAAGCTAAAATTGGATTATATATAATTTCAAATCAATCTCACTTCGTGTTTTTCAATGTTATTATAACATGCTTAAACAGTTTTGCAATTCATTCTTGAATTTGTAACGATATTTCATTTTGAAGTTCAGTATTACGCTTATAAATTTCAAAACGTAAAGTAATTCGCAATGTAGTCTTCCCAGTAGTTTAATCTTTTTTTTTCCCTTTTATTGCAAATTCAAAGAATAATACACATTGAGTGAATCTGCTAGCTGTTCACCGAATTCATTAATGGACATTTGAAGTTTAAGAAAAATGAACTCTAATAAATATGATAATATAGTTTAACTCTCAAGCATTTTCTGAAGTAATTATTGTGGGAGCTGCTAACAGTTCTTATATCCTGTATGGCACCATGTTGCGTCATTGATCACACACCATAAGGGGGGCCGCGGTGGCCTGGTGGTAAGGTCTCGGCTTCGGAACTGGAGGGTTTCAGGTTCGAGACCCGATTCTACCGAAGAACCGTCGTGTAAGGGGGTCTGTTGCACGTTAAATCCGTCCTGACCAAACGTCCTCCCGCTGGTGTGGTGTGGTGTGAAGAGGGGGGTGCCCATTCACGTGCTGTCCTCGTCATCTGACGGCGGTTCAAAATTACGAGGTCCGTCCCAAAATAGCTCTAGTGTTGCTTCAAATGGGACGCTAATATAACTAAACTAAACTAAACACACACCATAAGGGGCAGACGAGAGCTTCACAGGGTGACGATAAGACGTACCACTCACACTCATGCATCTTTTTATGTGTTTTATGTTAGTTTAGTAATGTTTCATCCTTGTAATCTTAATAAATATATTTCACATATTAAGGCTGGTCGTTGCCTTTCCCCACATTTTTGGGTTTTTTTAAATCGCATAATGAAGAGAGCATATTTTTAAGATTTAAAGTATACTTTCTTCATTAAAGGCTTTCTTTAATTCAGTTATATTAACGTTCCGTTTCTAAAGCAACATTAAAGATTTATTGGGACTGACCTCGTAATTTTGAAACGCAGTCAGATGACGAGAACGACACCTGAGCATCCATCCCTCTCCAAACTTCCACACCACACCAGCAGGAGGATGTTTAGGACCGATGGATTTAGTATGCACCAGACCCTTTACACGACGATTCTTCGATGGAATGGGTCACGAACCTGAAACCTTACAGTTCTGAAACCAAAACCTCACAACTACTGCCCAAAAGGTTTCTATAATATGAGCCGTTAAGAAAAGGAACCACTATAATCAATAAATACAAAGCGAAAAAACTTTTTTTCGCTTGTAATTTGTTCGAAAAAAAAACCACTGCTGATATATATATATATATAATATATATTGCAATTATTTCGAAATAGTATCGAAACAGCCAGATTAAATTTCAATATTTATTCAAATTTATAATTTCATGAAATGGAAATACAAAACAGTTGGATATAATTATTCCAACTTATATTTTATTAAAGCACAATAAAAATATTCAACACAGAATAATTTAAATTTTTATTTATCAAAATAAAAGTTTCTATAGCATTTTGCTAATAATCTCTATGACAGAATAAACCAAAATAATTAAAACAGCCCCAAACACTCATTTTATCTTTGTTATGCAACGACAGTAATAATAAAAGATTCCTTGTTTTTGTCCTTTCTTGGTAGAATCTTTTAAATAACGTATTAAAGTACTATCGAGAAATGTGTTAATTTATAGCCTCGAGTTTCGTATCAATGCCAATACTTTCGCAAAATTAAACAACATGTGACACAAAAAATGTTTTTTGTTAATGCGTTACTACATTTGAGAATAAGAAAAATATTTGCTTTTAAATAATTATTCAAAAAATACTTTCACAGTTTAGGTTTCTAACATAAGAAGCGACTTCCAATGCATGACTGCATTTCTGCATTCTTCTACAATAAAATCTTTTTTTTTTCCAGTTTTGTTAATATTTGTTTTAAACTAGCGATGTTAATTTAAAAAAATGAAAGTGCTTTAAATATTTTTTCACTTAAAATAAATACAATTTTAGCCTTTTATTTTTGTAATGTTAAAATACCACATAAATTGTTACTTTATTTTAATTAGTAAAGTGTGTTCATTCTGTTTTTTTTTTTAATTATTGGATTATCGTCAGGTTTTGATTGAAAATTGAATGTTAATTTTTAATATCATTGAATTACAAATTAATTTTAAAAATGGGTAAATATAATTTAAAATTTTTGTAGATATTGATATATAAATGGAAACGCTAGAAAGTTAAAAAGAAAAACTAAATAATAGAAAATTATTAATTTCTCTGTTTAAAAATTTTTTGATTAAATTCTCGTTTGCATAGCAATTCTCAGAGGTTGATTACATTTTAAAATTAATTTAATAACATTAATTTTTCTTTGATATTCTTTAACATGTGTATAAATTCATTCAGTTAATTAAAATTCATTTCAATTAGTTTATTTTATAAATCTCCAGCATAAAATACGATTTAGGAATTCAATGTTATGAAAACAATATTTCATTTATTTTAAACAGGCTTCTTAGTTATGAATGTAATTAGGTTCGAGAAGATAATTAATAGGAAACAAAACTAGAACTTTAAAAAATTCTAATTCTTTAAAAATTAAGAAAATCAGTCTAAATGCTTTTTTTTATTAAAGATTGTTGAATAAGTGTTTTAAATTAATTTTTTCTTTATTTCTTTATAATTTTCTTTATAATTAATGCTCCATTTTGCCTCCTTTCTATTCCAATTTATCTGATTAAATTCGTGTATTTACAAAATTCTGAAATTCTTAAATAAATAAATTAAACTAAGCCTTCAATAATGGGTGTGAAAGTCAAGTTTTACAATTTCAGAATAAGAAGAATGAAAAATTAATGTTTAGATAAATTTTTTATCTAGAATTCTGAGTAAAAATTATCAATTAAATATTCGAAATTTCAGTGAGAAACTTTGTATCATGATAATATTTTAATTGCTTATACTGTTTTAATGGTTTTTATACTGTGAAGGCGTTTATTGTGTTTTGTTAAAATTTTAATGATTCTTTGGTCAGTAATATCTATTACTGATTTCAAAGTCCTTTTTTTTTTCCTTCAGCTGAATGTTTTTTTAAAAATTTTCTCTTAACTGTAATAATGATAAAATGAGTACAGATAATGTATTAATATTGCCAATACGCCCTTATAAAGTCAAAAAAAAAAACCTTAAAAATACTATTGTAAAATATAATTAAAAATATTTTGAAAAATTTATTGAAATTAGTGCAAATATTTACAGATATAAACTCGATGACTTTAGTATGCTAGAAAGTAAAAAGCTGCTTTTCACTTTCTAATATACGAAGTATACAAAAAAAAAGTATTGTAATCGTTAAAAAATTTGAATTCGGCATTTTGTCGAATCTCTACGTTTCAGATCTCTCTGAATCTACGACATAATTTTGGATTTTTGTCTATTTGTGAAACCAGTATCTCAAAAATACTTTGAGCTAGGCGGATAAAATTTGGAATATGATCTTTCCAATTTGTAAGGTCTCATAAATTTGTAAGGTTTCGTAAGATTTTGAATGAAACTAATTCAATAGAATTTCGTCTTCCTTCTATCCAAATATAAGTTAGCACGATATCTATAAAACGAAAAGATTTAATTTAATAATCTTGGTTTATATATTTAGTGTCTAATGTATAGTTCTGTGTCGAATTGGAGTCACATCCATCAAGTTGTTCACCGTCTGTCAGTCTGTATTTTTACATGCATATAAATTCGATAAATCAAACAAGCAATGACTTAAATAAAGGAAATTTGGCACTCTTGAGATTACTATTATGATTCTAAGTCAAATTTTGGTTAGTTGGAAGGAAGACATTAAAAATACATATTCGGTTTCTGGCACCGGTTTAATAACCGTATCTTAGCGATTACCCACCAAATACCTTAAATTTTCGTTAGTATTTTTTCTTTCATAAGTATTGTTTGCCAAATGGCATGCTGTTAAGCATATACGGGTTTTCTTTTCGTTTCTACCAAGCAGTATTTATTAGACTATATGAGAGAAAGTTTCGGGGAGACCACTGTGAAATTACTCTAAAAGCAATTTTATTCAGTAATATGCCCCAAAAGTATTGAAGAAGAACATTAAAAAGTCTATTATGTTTAATGAAAAAAACTAATTAAAATTTTGAAAAGTCTTTTATCAGTAAGTATTAAGAAATAATTTTTATTGTGCTGATAAAGAAATTTCTACAGCTCAAGAAGTGACTATGCGCTAATTTGGTTAATCTATGCCCATTGTTCTGTCTTGAGAGATTTTCTACTTATTGTGACTCATGACAGAATTTATAGATACTATCCCGGCCTATAAGCATTATAATTTTACAAAGGATCTGGTAGTCACAATCTGGCTAAGTCACAATAATATAGTAATCGCAATTATGTAGGTAATCTTACTTGTGCTTTATTCTAGGAACCATGCTTGGCCTCATGGTAGAATCTCGACTTCATATTTGGAAGCCCTAGATCGTAGAAAATTGTCGACATGATCCTAGTCAAGTTAAATCCATCAAAAATTGACATTCAAATTTTGGTTTGCAAATATGAAAAGGAGGCGTCATTCGCTTCTCGTAGATTGTTGTTCGATTTAATGAGATCAGCTTCAAACTACTTTATCAAAACTCGAAGTTAATATAGCTAAAAACTTTTTGCCACTGAAACTTGTCAATTTTCTCTCTGTGAGATGTTACTTAGGGACTGGAGCACCTCAAATACGGGGATAAGAAGTTTCTGGATAAGAAAGGAGATTGTTTCTCTAAAGAGTACGATGATGTAGTTTACAACAATGATCCTAAGACTACAGCAATGTAGTGTACAATAATGCTCTTAAGAGTACAATAATGTAGTGTACGACAATGTTCCTAGTTGTAAACAAAGTAATGTGCAACAATTTGCCTAAGAGTAGAAGATTGTCGTGTACAACAATGTTCCTAAGAGTAAAAGATTGTCGTG
>JAPMOR010073754.1:1800363-1828587 GCA_026543865.1 Argiope aurantia | reverse complement strand
ATGTTCCTAAGAGTAAAAGATTGTCGTGTACAACAATGTTCCTAAGAATGTAACAATGCAGTGTTGGTCACTATTTCGATATCTGGACATGCCTTCTATAAGTATGGGTTGATGATGGCTCTTTTGTAACTGACAGTATTACCAATGTTATTGCCTCGGTGATCTGATCATCAAATCACTCCACATGCTAGGCTAATCATGAATTCCATGTAAGGTGAACATCTTTTTTGTTTCCCCTATAAAATGCAAAATAGATTCCATAAGTATATTAGTGCAAAGCAATTGACGATCGTATTTCGTGATCAAGAATTGACTACATTTTATAAGTTGGAAACTCGAGAGATTACTTTTATCTCTTTAAATTCTTTAGGAAAGAAAACTTCTAAATACTACGTACTGAAATCAAAACTATTCCACGAAACATCGTACAAACGTATTTACGTGTATCTAGTCACGGAAAATGTTAAGTCTTGTTTCAAGATAAGGTACAAACATCTACTTGTTTTCTTCCAGAAACTGCAAGCAGGGATTTTAGCGCAAGATCTGTCACGTTCTTCTCAAAACTGAGGTTAATTTGGTAGTTTCAGACATTGTAAAAAGAAAATATAGAATTGCAAATTTTGTTGGTAGCATTTAAAACAAAGATTCTTCAACATTTTTCGCTCCATTTCGAATGTTAAGATATACTGGGTAATTATTCATATGTGTCGATTTAGCTGTCTAAATGTATATTAAAGTTTATAAATAAATGTTATTCGATGTCGCCAAAATGCACGTATATGAATTTCATACGAGATATACAAAGAGAAGTTATTGTAATCATTAAAAAATTTGAATTCGAGATTTTGACGAATCTTCATGTTTTAAATCTTCCTGAGATAAGAAAAAAAAAACGCATTTCTAAAATTGTTTGTTTATGAAAACGATATTTGATATATGTACGATTTGGTATATGTATTTAATGCCAAAATTATAAATTTCTATCAATTTTGAACTAAATTCATTTGAAATAATTCTGTCTATTGTGCTTGTCTAAATGAACACGACTGAGCAACTAAACAAAAAGACCTGGAGGGATAAAATTTTGTTCAAATATTTAAAATCTAATGGATAGATATGTGTGGAAGGGAAATTTTGGGACGAATTCAGCCGAGGGATTGAACATTTGCCAGCATCTTATTTTTGCATGCATGTAAACGCAATGACTAAAATAAACGAAATTTAATATATGATTTTGGGATTGCATTCGTAGCTTTGTGCTAAATTTTGATTTCAATTGATGGAAAAAAAACTTCCAAATATCTATGCGATTTTCTGGTGCTAGTTAGTGTATTAATTGCATGCCAGATTGGCGATAAAGAGTGATATTTCTTGACTGCTGTTCGCCAATTGTCATGCAATTAATGCACAAATCACGGTTTTCTTAACGAAACTTACAACTCTCGTGTGTGATTCGAAATAAAAATATGAGCACTCTTGTCATTCTCGACTTCACCCATGATCCACAATTTTTTCCGAGGGTAGAAGGGTTTACGCACTTATTAAAAAACACGTAAGAGTGTTTCGAGGAGAACCATTACCCCATATTTATATTTAAAAAAATCAAATTACGATAAACAAATCATACATATCTTTTACATGTAGTATAATACAATATTTATAATTTGATTTCAGTACAATTATAAAAGCTTTGAATTAACATTTAAAATTTTCTTTTCAGTGCAAACATATTATTTTTGAATTAATTTCGGAAGAAGATTTATATTTGGTCTTAAGAGAATTACAGATTTAACCTTTGTTACGCTTTGGTTGTTATGTTAAAGACTCGCAGAATATATGGTAAATATATGGTTATTATAAAATTAATAAAAACAATTTTTAAATTCTAATTTTATTAGTGTGCTAAAAAGCATACATTGCTTGTATTTTCATTATTTCCAACTTTTGATTTTTAATTTTAAGTTTCGTTATTATAAATATCAGGGAAACTTGAAATGAATATTTTTTACATCCAGTTAACCAAGTGATGGAATATAAATTTAATTTAGTAGTATTAATAGTGTTTTCTTCAATACATGCTAATCATTCATTAATTAGCATCCTTATCAAATGTTATCATTACCAAATATATCTGAGAAATGATTTTTTCACCCGAGTGAGGTTGATCACACTCTCCCGACCTTACATCTGCAAATTACTTCTTGAGTATCGGTTGCCAATTGGGAACTCAAAGTTTTTTAGGATGTCCTGTAATAATATGAAAAGAATTCTTAAAATGTTTGGCATCTGCAGAAACCTACCGACATGACCGTGACTCGAACTTACAAGTTTTATTTGGCAGTTGAAGTTGACATTATTGCTGAGTATCAAACGTGTTTATGTCTACTTGTCACTCAACGCAAGCGAAAGAAAGAGAGAGGATCTTTTTACAAGCAGAAAGTTAACAATAACGAATTTTGTCTATCAAAATTCTACTATTTCCATGATTTATTGAAAAGTACGTAACCATGAGTACGCTATTCGCAGATATTGCTATTCCGTTGTGATAAAATTCACCGAATCTTATACCACCATATTTATAATATTTTTTTTATCTCAGTAATACATCTGTTATGTTAATAAATATAATCGCAATATTCTAAGAGCATTACCGGTTCTAGGTAAACTGAAGACAAAATTTAGGATTCAGTGTTGACCCTCAGATTTCTGGGATCATTTTAGTTTAAGTATTTCAGATGCTGGAACGTCCACGTTTCTCTTTCAAAGATAAGAAAATTTCCCTACTCCCTCCTTAAAACCCGATGATAGTCCGTGTTCTGAAAGGGTTGATAAGCAAGAAAGAGAAACCCACTTAGTGAATATCTAGTATCCAAATGTATAATCGTATATTATTTGAGTGTTCTAGAAAACTCTCTCCGTTGCCTAAACCTATCTGAGTGATGCATTTCTAATGAGCAAAGCAAGTGCTTCGGGTATTTAATCAATCTCGCTTAATGATTGAGTGGGGGGGGGAGGATTTCGAAATGATATTCGGGCATTTCTCATAATTTCGTTGAAAGGTCATTTTGGACCTTTCCATTCTGATAGAGTTAAATTATTGAAAGTTTGCGATTCAACTGCATACAAGATCCACTGTGTGGGGAAGTTGGTTCACCATAATCTGCAGTTGTAGGTAAAAAGTTCTTTTTCTGTCATAGTATGGAATATTTTAGAGAGGATAGTAGCATTTTAAATATCAATATTAGTACAAAATTACGAAATCAGTCTAAAAAAATGTTTAAACACGAAATATTTATCTAGTAATATAAATCGGAATATATGCAGACATACTCAAAAAATTAATTCTTAGTTGCAAAATCCTAAAGCTGATAAATTTGTTTTCTCTATATTCAATATCTAACTTCTGGCAACTTATTTTCGATTTGGAGAAATGAGATATTTCCACTTCACCTCGATATGAGATTTCCATTTTCCATCCCTCCGAAAAAACAATATTTGTAGTAATAGAAAATTACAAATATATTTCCAACTAAAATCACCTTTGAAGTTTCTCGTAAACATGTTTGCTAATGCAGATTGAATTTAATTTTTGTTTGCTTCTCACTAAAATTACAAAAAAAAAAATAAAAAAAAAAAAAAAAAAATCGCAAGATGATTTATTTTTTATACACATTTTTTTCCTTGGATTTTATGTTTTCAGTGATAGAAAGTTCATAGAATGATGAAAAATATTTGATGTTTTCATGATATGGATTTCCTTTAAACATTTTTTTATATATATATATATTTGAAACTACTTCATCAGAACATTTAAAATATATAATTACCCTGGCGGAGATTTTTTTTCTCTTTCAAACGGTATTTGTCCTGTAACATATTAAGAGTTCATACAATTTTCAAACTAAAATTTTTTTCAAATTTTTTCTTTTAGCATGTTTTTTTCCTCCTCCATCAAATTTAAGGCGATTAAAAAAAAATCAAATAATTTTGCATCTTCAACTGATATAAAATCTTACGCCTCCTCAGAAACTTGATAACGTACGTTTAAATGTTACTTTATTTCTTTAGATGGAGTATTTTTTTTTATTACCCTGATTCAAAGAAACCAATAAGCATAATAAAGAAAAACTCAAGAGAGAGAAAGTTCACCAAGGTAATATCCGAAAATAAAGTAGATAATAAAATGAAATGTATCATCTACGCTTTTTCTCTTCATTTTTCTATTACATAGAAAAGGCATAATGTCTTCATAAAAATTTATGAATGCACATAGACAGAAAGAGTAGGTCAGGAAAAGATAGAACTTTCCCATGAGTTGTTTTTTTCATCAAAGGAATATCATTTCATACAGCAGTTTTCAACTTCTAAAAAGAAATCCCAGGAGTAGAGAAATACAAAAGTAATTTTTGTCGCTCTTCACGTTTCTTGATGAAATTTACACTTTCGTGACTTAAGGAAAAACTGGAAAAGGATTTTTCTTTTAATAAAAAAGAATCATAATAAACAAAAACAAGCTGAGAGTGTTAATAAATGGCTGCGTAACTTTTTCCGAAGATATAGGAATACGCCATCTTTTGGGAAAAGAAAATATACGTTAATTTCAGGTTACTTTATTTTTGTCTCGTTATTTACATCACATATTTCAATTCACTTACTTTTTCTTAAAGAAATTCTTAAGTAAATGCTGTTTTTAGAAAGAACTTCGTTTGAGCAGTCTTAATAGATTTTTTTTTTCCTTTGATATTCTTCTTAAGGCAAAGTCTTTAATTTCCGATTGTCTCTTACGGTTTAATGTACTTTTTATTAGTTTACAATTTTTGGTCGACATGTGCACGGATAAAAACATACTAGGTTATTATTGTACTCAATCGTTCAATATACTGTTTAATTTATATTTTAATAATATTTTATTATCTTCGATTTTTTTTATAATACAAAATCAAGAAAATACGACGTGAACATTAAAGAAAATGAGCTGATATTAACCTGCTTGTAATTTTCTCGAAAAATCAAGAGATCCAAATAGAAATTGAAAATCCTTACGGCGATGGATAAGATAGTTTTAGTAAATTGGTATATTAATTCTATTCCATCACCCAATGGTTAAAATAGTTTTAATAAATTGGGATATTAATTCTATTCCATCATTCAATGATTAAAATACGAGTAGTTTTAGTAAATTGGGATATCAACCCTATTCCAATTTCCGATGGTTAAGATAGTTTTAGTAAATTGGGATATCAATTCGATTCCAATTTTCGATGGATAATATAGTATTAGTAAATTGGGATATTAATTCTATTCTATTTTTAATAAACTTTTATAAATTTTCTTTGGCATTATATTAATCGCTGCTTAACTTTTATTGTCATATTGCTTTCATATATCTCTGATTTTTGACAAAAGTGTAGTGAAAAAAAATTATCTCTGCATCTTTCCTTAATAAACTTTATGCCATCAAGACTTAAAAGAACGTTTTCTTAAATCCTGAAAAAATAATTTAAGAATTTTTCTTTTCATAAAAAATTTTAATAAATAAGTACAGAATACAATAAATGGTTGTACAACTTTTCCTTTAGATATAAAATTACTTATCTTTTAAGAAAAGAAAATATACTTTATCTTGATTTGTGTTTTTATTTTCTATTCGATGTTTTACTTCACAAACATTTCACAACCCTCTGTTCTCCAACTCCCCCCCCCCGTCCCTTTATTCTTTTACTTACAAAGAATCTTCTGCTATTTTGAGAAAGAATTTCGATTGAGCCTTTTCAGAGTTCGATTTTTAGATTATCTTTTTTGAATCGTAAGTGCAAGCTTCATAATTCTCGATTGTCTCTACTTTAAAAGTTTAATCTACTTTTTCTTGGCTTTGATTTTTTTTCTTTTTGTTTGACACTAGGATTTATAAAAACACTCCAAACATTTTGCTAATCTTCATGTTTATTTTTCCCTAGAAAATGTTTGGCCAAGTATTTTTTCCTCTTATGGATTATTAGGCTTTTATTTCGGCAGAGTTGCTTTGTGAAAGCTGTGTAATTTACCATCCACTGTAATTACACGACCTTGGATAAGAAAAACAGAAGCTTCAAAGATCACTCCACATTCTGCCTTATCGGTAGAAAGAACTGTAATAAAGGATTCTCCATACTCATCTGTCTTTTGATGGCAGTCGTTATATTTTAATTTATTTATGAAGATTTTCACAGAAACAGAAGATTTGAGGTTCTTCAGTAGGATTTTTCGTTAAGAAAATATCTCCCAATTCGTGAGCGAAAAATGATTTTTTTTTCTTTCTTCTTATAACCTATGTTTTTCAGTGAATTATAACATGTGAGATTATGCATTTCTTTCTTCTTTTTTATCTCGTATGCATAGACTTTAGAGTTCTAAGAAAATGCCACAACAATATTCTAACGTGACGGGTTCATCTGTTCAAAAGACGATTCACTATGTTTTGCCTACGTTTTAAAATGATCGACTAAAGAATGCTTAATGGTTTAACTTCTCTCTTACTAAACCCCTCATTGTGTTCTGGCATAAAAGATGAAAAGAAAAGTTTGTCGACTAACCTAGAAAAAAAAATATGATGTGGAAAAGAAGAAAAAAAAAATTTTTTTTTTAGGTGTTGATGCGGAGTCACGAATACGTTAAAGAACCGGATGAGTTGTGTCGACCCCTATAGAGAGTTTGTCTGCGCTTTTGTATTTTTCTTCTATTTTATTTGACGTTGGTATGTAAAAATGCAGAGTTCGTAGAATATACGATTTTGCATGAGTTCCTTAATTCTGAAAAGTGTGTAGATCCTGTAATTAATTTTGTTCTAAAAAATTTCTTTGTTAGAAGCTGCAAAACTTGCACGTGTTCATATAGTCTTCAGAAGTTTTTTGGAAATTGACTAATTCGAGAAGAAAATTTTGGATTCTACTATCCCCAATTTCAAAAGAAAATCATAATTTTTAACCTTTAATGATCCTTTGTCACTCAAGAATTAATTAGTTTCTTATAATACTAGTACAGAGCTTTGTTAGAATAAATTCCTTGTTAAAATTTACTTTTATGACTAAAAATTACATTTTTAGGAATTTATTAACTCTTTAAATAAACCCCTTAAAAGAAAATGCAATCAATTTGATTAGCAATCAAAAGTAGTAAACCCGATCTCAGTAAATTTCTTTGTTATTTGAATAAAAATTTTTTATCATACTTATTTTCAGCCTAAAGTATGTTTGCAACCCAATGTCATCTTAGTTGTGCTGTTAGAGTAAATTAGAAAGACAGTAAAGATATATTATTATGGGAGCAACTTTATTATTTAATATAAAATTAATAAATGTAATAAATTTAATAATTAAAAATTTTAATAATTTAAAAATATTTATTTTTTAAATAAATCATTTTAATAAAATTTATGTATTTTTCAATATTATTATTTCATAACGAAACTTTCAACTAAGCCGCACATTTTATATTCCCAAAAAGTGAAAATTTTATTAATTTTGTTTTTTTAAATGCATTGTATAGTAATAATGCTCTTTAATTTTTTAAAAGCCTTAAAAATTATTCACCTACCATCACTGGGAACACAAGTAAGCAATTCAGAAATAAAAAAAATGTCGTAGAATTTTGAATTCGGAAAGATCAAAATAATATATTTAATAATAGCAGAATAATTTAATATTATGCTAATTGAGAAGGGACTAAGGAAAAGTTCTGTCGAATTCAAATTTGCCGAATTTCTCTGCACCTAATATGAAAGCAGAGACATGAATTTCAGAAAGTAAAATATTTTACTGATTCCTCAAGTCGTATATATGCCATTTGGATGACAGCTATTAAAATTCAGAGATTAAGGAATTCAGTGTTTAGATATAAGGTAAATGTGATGTGTTTGCACATTAATAAACTTTCACATTTTTGTCGCACATAGTCTAATTTTAAGCATTATTTTAAAGACGAAATCATAAAAAAATTATGCCTGACACACAGTATATGTATTGTGATTCTACAAGAATTTTCGATCAGGTATGATAAAAGAATTTTCTATCCCTGAATTAAAGCTATTCAACAAAATATCTGAAACGCCAATCAAGATTAAGAACTTGTTAAATATTAAAGCAAAAAACTTCACTACTCGGTCATACACAGAATTATTTTGTTTCTTTTATTAAACTTTTTGCAAATTTTAAGCTTTTTAAGACTGAATTTCGCAATCGATTCTTCAATCATCTCCTGAAGAATCAGAGTTCTGTTATTTTGTATACTACTCTTTTGCCAATAATAAATGAAACTTTAATATTTCCAATGCTTATTTAATGAGTTAATCGAATAATATTAATAAAAATTTGTTTATGTCTGAGTTACATCGTTAGTAGGAATTTTTAAATTAGATAAATTGCAAAAAAAAAAAAACCCTGAGTAATTATGTATGATGCATATGACATTAGGTTGGAACGTATGTATGATGCATATATGATTACAATGCGGAAATTAAACGTTATATGCATAAGTTCAATCCACATTTTCTAAACGACTGGTCCGATTTCAAACACTTTGTGCATTTATTCTTTAGAACAAAAGAATAAATATAGCGAAATTTTCAATAATCAAAATTTAAATATTCTATTAATTAAAAATTAACCCAAATATCGCTGCTTGTCTGTAGAAACTTCGGAAAAAATTACCCAACGAGAAAAATTTTGATAGCACCTTTAAATAAAAAAAATTATATTATTAAATATTAATTCTTAATTTAATATTAATATTAAATTCTTGTGCAATTTTTTCTTCGATTGGTTTGACTTTTTAAAAGTTAACGCACATGATTTAATGCAGACAATTATCGGTAACAGTAAGATCACATTTATTTTTGAGAAATATTTTTTTATATTGTTCAGAAATTTTTTATTGGTCTAAAGAAATAAAAAAGCTAAAGAGCCGAAAAAAAGAACTGATATATCCTTCAGTTTTAATTTATTAAAAGTGACCAAGATCAATTACAAGTTACAGCCAATCAAATGGTGTAAAAAAAATATTTTTTGTATTATATTAATTTATATGAAATTAATTATTTTGCACTAAAAATACTATACATAAATGTACTTTAAATAAAAATAACAATAGATATATCAGCTAATTATAAATAAAGGTGAATCAATTCAAATTTCAGTTTTTTATAATGTAAAAACCATCATTAATAAAAACGATACATTTTTTTATGATAAAAAGAAAATGGTTTTCTTTTCAGAATTTGGAAATTAAAGTTATAAAAGTGTTTGGTGATGAAAATGTGGTCAGTAAATTAAGCCACAATTAATATCGTAAGAAAAAAATTGCTTAACATTTATTAAAACTTTTAAATACATATATATAATATCATGAATATAATTACAATTAAAATTTATTTAGAGCAAAATTCGCAATCTATTTTTCAGTACATCAATAAAACGCAAGTTTTTATTTTAAATTAATTTTTATTATTCTGAATTTTTACTTGTCAAGATTTTCATCGTGATTAAATTTTATATTAATATTGGCCTTGAACTCATTATGTAAGTTACTATACTGTAGATAATTAACAATGGCATATCGCATTGCTTTTAAAAAATTTCTAATTCTTAAAAATCTAGCGGGACTTATCATAATTTTTGGATGATCAAATGCATAACTTTCTGAATAAATCATTTTTATACATCCGTTTTTTACGCACAAAAATTGAAGTTTAAAAAAATATATCCGCAACCCATGACATCTGAACTTGATGAAGCCGAAAAAAAAAATTCAGTTTTATGTTTGACAAAAATTCGTCACACTTAAAAATAACTTCGGTTTCCAAGGGTTACGAGAAGGAAATGTGACAAGGAATCCGCACGATGGAAGAGGGAGGGACTGAAATTCCCCTAAGTTTTCAACCCCCTTCCTATCTTTCACCAGACTTATCAACGTCAAAAAAATAGGGGAGAGGAAGGGAGAAATACGAGCGGACACGTTCAGGCGAACAAATTCCATAAAGAAATAGAAAAAATAAAGAGCCTCGATTTTTTTTCAAAGAAACTGCTTATTAGACAAATAATTTATGTGATTATTATTGTATTAGAAATATGATTTATGGAGTACTTCGATTTTTTATCTGATATGTAAAGAGATTTTTTTAAATATAAGGGCATAGTATACTACATAGAGTATACTACATTATACCACTATATTTAGTATACTAAACAATATACTGGAAGATTTTTTAACTTTCTCTTTTAGAATGATGTTTTTACTTCTGAACAAAACAGAAAGTAATTTTTAAATGTATCTCAATTCATATCATAATCACTCTTATATACCAGTTACAAATAAATAAATACTTTTGCAATGAATAATTTGTTATTTGTTGCTATATTTAAAGGGTGTCCCAAAATGAACGCAAGATTTGAATTTGCCACCATTTGTGCAGCAAAGTATAAACCTATTAAAAAAAAACATTTGACAGATGATAGTTTGGGTTAGTAAAAATGAAGCATTACACGATAGAACAATGCGTTAAAGAAAGATTTGAATTAAATAATAGTTTTTTTTCCTTGAAATTGTTATATTTTTATTGAATCGTAAAGTGTACAGAATTTGACTTCAAATAACCCATAAAAAGAAATCGAATGGTGTTAAATCACATGATTTAGGGGGCCAATTTTCTAATTTTCGACTGTGGCCGCTAGACTTTCATTATTTTTGAAATATTATTTAACAATGAAAACACGTTGTTCTATCGTGTAACGCTCCCTTTTTACTAACCCTAAAATATCAGCTGTGGAATGGTTTTTTAATAAGATTGCCAACAATTTACAACACAAATGGGAGGGGGGAAATCTTGCGTTAATTTACATAGCCTATTAAGTGGTATGGAATAATGAAGCTCAATTTCTGTGTTCAAAAACAGTGATACAAACAACAATCCAAAAACGTTAATAGTATAATGCAAAAAATAAACTTTTTAAATGATAGTTTTTCTGCTATCACTCTTTACAAGCTTTTATATTTAAAGTTGTATTACATGAGTTAGATTCTGGTAACTCGAACAATCTGTTAACATGCAAGATTACAGTTACAAGTTCAAAATACTATTGTATACATGATTCTTAACCTTGTACATACTATTTAATTTATTTTGATGTATCAAATAACTTTTGAAGCAGATGCATAAAATGTTCAATTTCTAAAAGAAAGTTGTTATTGCAGAGGGACTGACCTGCCATCTTCCTAAACGGTGCTTGGTGACTATTTCTGTGAAATATCAGAACTAACGTAGTGACTTCTGAGTAATCGTATGAAATAGACTAATGACATGTTAAATTACATTCTCTTGACGAGCCTGTTGAAGAATCGGACTAGTGTCTGAGAGTCATTATGAAAGCGAGTTTCCATTAAGCCAGTTATAGGATCCCAGTGAGATCACACATGTGCAGGCAGGAGATTGTGCATGCGCTAAAAGAACTGGTAATAGCAAGTTCTTGTTTCAATGGGATAATTATTTGCTGCTGTGTAGTTTCTACGCATACGTTATTTCATGGAGTCTTACAAATGGCTTGATGTAAATACGCCTTCATATCAAACATAACCAGATCCTCGTACTGTATATAGAACAGTACAAATTTTGTCTCATATTTTTTTGTTCAACAGTGCAATTACTGACTATACATATGATAATAGAACCTTAATTTAAAAGTTACTATGTCAGTGTCACTTAGAAATTTGCTTTATCATGGTTGCTAGGTACTTTCGTTGCAAGCAAACATCTCTTCGCGAATTTGTTTGCATTATACACCCAAAACTCCGGAATTTTGTGTGTCTGTGTGTGCTAATCGAATGTGCAAGTCAGATAAAGGTTTGAAAAAGTTCAAGAATTTTGTAATTCCTTTAAAATCCTCTGCACAGATGTCTATTTTGAGGAAGTTCGTGTGATTCTAGATAATGCTATTATTAAAATATCCTTACATTGGTTATATTTTACACTTTACTCATTACATTTTCTAAAATGCAATACACTTATAAAACTCGAATGTTCAATGAAATATATTTAATTACAGGCTACACATCCAAGTGTTCAACTTGGTTTCTTTACAGTTATATTTCTTTTCTAAGCTGTTCGAAGCTGAATTTTGGTCGGCCCTAATCATTGTCATTATTAGTTAGAAGACGGAGATGACACATGGCACTTCTAAATTATGACAATGATGGTTCACACATCCCATGCATACACGGAATTAACGTACATGTATCATGTTTACCAGACAGTTCAACTGTTAGAATCAAGTCTCGTACCCGCAACTGCCGATTGCGAAGCTGAAACTGTTATGATGCCATCATTATCTCGTGAAATTGAAAAGGGCAGGATTCCATTAAATTCTATTTTGATTTACCTCACTTATTATACGTCATTCAGGCACAATTTTAATTTCACTCATTCTCAGTTGATACAAGTTAAGGTCACGAGCAAATTTAAATTTTGAATCCATTGCACATCATGAAGAAGAATAAAAGAAGGTGGCATCACAACGCAAAAAGACAACTGAATGACTTACAAAGGACTATGATGTCATATAAATTGATATCGGATTAGAAAGCAGTAAGTCTTAAATTTATTATTAAAATGACACAATTTCTAATCAAATGTCGATTGATTTGGTCTCTCAAAAAAGAATGCCTGAAGTGCCGAAAACTGAAGGGAACAAAAATAAAAGCTTACAATGATGAATTTCAGAAAAATAATTTGTTATATTGCGCATCATTTTTTTTTTCACTTTTAATAATATTCAAATTTTTTATGCCAAACTTTTTTTTATTATTTAATAAAGTGGGTAATATTCTACTTTCATCTTTCAATTTCCTTTTTGCTTTATTTCGCTTTTTTGTTTGTTTGATTGTTTCGTTTGAAACTTTGATAAAAGAAAAATGCGATTATTGTTAACTTCTAGGAGGAATATCTTTATAAAATAACATTTTTTTTTCAATTATTATAAAGAAAATGTTTTAAATATTAGATCCTAAAATTTAAATAAACGTACTTTTATAAGAAAAAAATAATATTGAACTGCATGAACGTCGAATCTTAAATTTAAAATTATTTGTTTGATTTTTAAAATTCTTATGATTTTTTTTTCTTTCAGATGCAAGGCTGAATTTAAAATATTTGTAATCTTGAGCAATTTATAATTCTTTTTTATTGAATGTAGAAGAGAAATAGGAATTTTATTTTATTTCGTTCTTTTTTTTTTAATCATTTCACTTTCAAAAAGAAACTTAAAACAAAATACTTGTCATCCGAAATAATAAACAAGTAAAAAAAAAAAATGAAAAATTCTATTACTAAATAACTTTAGTAATTTTAAATTCCGAAAATGGTGTGGATGCACATGTAAGAAATGCATTTTAAATGTGCATAGGCCGAAATATTTCATTTGTTACTGTAAGCAAAATTTCAAATAATTTCCAAGATTTTCAATATTAATCATCTTTTGCAATCGGTTGGTTCGATATAAATAATGATTTTGTTTAATTTCATTTAAATCTCTTATACATTACTTCATCGTCTCTTCAACAAAATATTTTTAAAGTTCAAATGAAATAAATATTGAAGGGATAAATATTGAAGCCGTATCCATGTTGCTTCTAACGTTATGAAATCACATGGCGTCACATTTGCATCGAAACATAACTGACTACATATCTAACGTCTAATTACACGTTGCCTAAAGCTATTATTCTCCCATGTCTCATATAACAGACACTGTTGATTCAAGTATTAAATTGATACAGTGCATTTTACTTGTGTATTGAATTTGAGCGTTTAACAACAAATAAGATGGATTGGGGCATGCAAATAAAAAAATTAAGAATAAGACTGTCTTTCAGGTTGTCGGTCCATTTACTTACTATCTTAGATACTTTTGTCAATAAATTCCACAATAAATTGGTGAAATGGTAAAAAAAAAGTAATAATTCATAATGATATTATCAAGGAATATGATAAATAAGCACAATCTTTTTTCAATTGTTTTCAATGACAAGAAAGAAAAAACGCGCGTTTAAGTATTAGTACGAATAATGTAAGCAATTTGAATTTTATTGAAGAATATTACTGTAAATATTACAGAAAATTTATAATTATAAGGTAACTGGAAACTTATACTAAATGCATATCATCAATAATTTTTTGAATTTTAAGATGTATCAGAACTCAATTTTGTGTTTCAAAAAGTTATTAAAGGAAAAAAGAAAAGAACCGTTCGGCTTAAACTCATAAATATTAGAATGAAAAATTAGGAGGGAAAAAAAAGAATTTCGAAATAGATACTCTAAATTATATTTGTCGAATTTCATATTTCCAAAACAGCAGTCTTTTTTGTAAAGCTCTACAGCACATCCCTTTTTGTTTAGTTTTAATAGAGCCTGTATAGTAGACGTAGTATTAGTAGTATAAAGATATAGCTTTAAAATGTGAACATAGTGAACTGTGAAATCATGTTTTTAATTAATTCCTTAGTTAAAAATTAAATGATTGATTAAAACTTCAGAAAAAAATTAAATGATTGATTAAAACTTCAGAATCATAAATTATTTGCGTATGTAACAAACGATTTTTTTTTTCAGACCCAGATGGTTTAAAGTATGGAAACATTTAAAAAAAAATGGAGGTTGAAATTTTGGCCGAATTAACGGTACTTTCTTTATTTCGTCAATGAAAAAGTAGACAATTCACTTCGTGACAATCGAAGCAAATCAATCAATGGAATAAAAAAAAAGTTGCTGTAAAAGAAAGTTAATTGAAATTCTATCTTGCAGTCAACAAATTTCTATCATTCCATTTTTATTTTTTTGAACTCTTTTTCTACATGTAGCAAATAACATCCCAATTGCTTTCAGTAGTATCAACATTCGATAAAACTAGTTTAAAAAAAAAAAAAAAAAAAAAAAACTAGTCCGTTCTTTCTTTTTCTTTTTTCGACTGTTTTTGACAACCTTTCGCCCAAAGATGTCTCCGAGACGAAATTAATGCCCTGTTCATTCTTCGTGTTTGGTATTCTTCGGGGTCGCTAAGCAACCACTTTAGTGAGTCTTCGTCGTACCTTTTTCGGAGGCAAGACAGCTGCGTTGTTGCCATCGAATGCGATGAAATTTTAATCGCCCTCTCGCCTCGCTCAATTAATTCTACTCAAAAGAAGAGGGGGGCTCAGGAAATGCGTCTAAGACAATGAACGGCTCCCAGAACAGACAAACTAAAAAAAATTTTAAAAAAAACCGAAAAAAATTAAAAATTCCTTGTTCCTACTTGCCTGGCAAAAGGGGAGGGGGTCGTAACTAAAAAGATTCCGCCTTTGCAAAAAGAAGAGAGCTCGAGGGGGAAAAAGAGGAAAAGTTCACTATTCAGCGTTTCCTAAAATAAAAGAAATTGTCTCGCAACCGTTTTACACAAGAACTTGGAAATCTCTTATGTTGCTATCTCCCTACAGTATCGCTGTCTCCAAAAATAAGCAAATCTTTGAAAATGGACTCAGACGAAGCATTTCTAAGGGAGGCATGACAGTAAAGGTACACGTGTCCTCTGTTTTTAAAGGCAAAGCTGTAGATTTTTTTTTTCTTTTCTCTTTCCCAACGGTGAATTGAAACGTTACTCTACAAGAATCAAGTGACATCTACAGAAATGGTTAATCTATTTTTAATTGAGCCTTATGAAGTGATGGAGCAGAACGTGTCTTTAAAATGCGCCTTTTCGGCTTTTTATACATGCAGTTTAACAGCAAATGCTTCTTACAAAATTACAGAAAGTACAAATGTTTACACGCATAGCTTATATCTCCACAAAAAAAATTAACTGAAATGAATTTCAGCTTTTGATGTTTTTACGTCAATTTGACCGGTAAAATCTTTAATTACGAAGTTCATTATGACATTGCCTTCATCCTTCTATCAATATCTAATATTCAATGTAGCGGAAGTTACGATTAAATGGAGATTATCCGAGATCGTTGTATTAAAACCGATCTCTGCAACGCATATTTGTTTTGAACAACATCAAAGTATCATTGGCGAAACTTGTTCCGATCATTGAAAATGTGCTTCCAGCCTTAAGAAATAAATTATACGGTATTCTGTTCTTTAAATTAAGTTAAAAATTGGTCATAATATGGCATTTTTTAAAAAGTCTTTACTGCTTATGCTTATGCATTCAAACATACATTCAATAATTTCAGTTTTATTTTCTCAGGTTTCCAATACTATTATTTTTATAATAGCTTAGTGAAATTTAATAGATATATTTAAATTATTGAACTTGAAAGTGTTGCTTCAAAATCAACTTGTAGCGATTATCCAATTATTTAGGTGCATTCAACTGACGGCAGTTTAAAAACTTTGGTCATATTCTTACTTTGTACGAAGGTTGTCGGTAAAATCGTGGCTTTTATATTTGAATATCGTGAACACAATATCTGGGAGAGGGCTACTTACGCGTTAAATCTATTGTTGCATATCAGACGTCATCATATCGAAGTATGCGACATGGATCCGTTAAAAAAATTACTGCGTGAGATGTTCTCATTATCTTATCCTAGCTTAATAACAGTCTCCGTAGATTTTACATAAAAAATTTAGAAATAAAACTTGCTAATAAAATCTTATAACTAAGCAATTTTTGTATACGTCCATAAATTTATTTCGTGTATCTCAGAAACGTCTCTAACGATTTGGACCAAATTAGGGTAAAATTTGGATTTTATATATAGATAAGGTTTTGCTTTTTAAGTTTATCTATACATATGTCTTTCCTGAAGGAAAAAAGCAGGATTTTACACGCACACACAAAAACAAACAAAATATTTTTATAACTAAATATTGACATGTGGCTATACATGGCCTGTATAAGTATATCAGCAATGGGCTATTGATAGGGTTTCGGAGTCTCATGCATTTTTCTCATGTTCGATCCCGCGTTTGCAATTCAATTAGATTTCACTTGTACCTTTAAACGAGCCGGAAAATAGGGTTTTATTTACAATTTTACAAAAAAAAAAGCCGTGCAAAGTTAATCTCCCAGCTACTTCAAATAGTTCTGCATACTGAAGTTAATATATATATATATTGATGTAATTAAGATGAACGAATGTTTTAAGTATAGAATGAAACAGTATATATTTATTCTAATAAAAGAAAGTTCATTGCTATTGAAATGAATTTATAAATATAAATTTACTAAGAATTGGGATCTAGAAATTTAAAAAAAACTTATATTGTCTTTGAACTTGAGGTCAATTAAATAAATAAAAAGCCTCCGTATTCTTAATTTTTTGTGTGGCGAAATTCCTAAATTTGTGGCTTCGAATTTCCGAACTTGAATATCATACTAATAATCATTTATATCACAATGCAAACGTGAATTCCATGAAAAATCGAATATCGCTTAATCTCAATTAGAAATAATCTATCCTAAAAGCCTCAAATAAATTAAATTACTCTTCTAATTATCGCACTTGTAACTACTCCGCAAAATATAAATCTTCCTAGAAAATGGCCACCATTTGCACACATAGAATAGCAAATAGGTAGGGATCTTAATTCCAGGGTAGAAACTGAGCTAATAGTCCTCATTAGACAGGGGAGAAGAGATGTTGCGTTTCCCTCATAGTCCTTCTCTCTTCATCTACAGGTGCATTGTTTGTAACACGCTCTGATCTGCACTCCACATCACGTGCTAATACCCACCATTCATTACTGCTATCAGTCGCAGAGCAAACAGTGTAGATGAATTTGTGGAAGAGCTTGCAGGGACTCTGTTATGTTTCCTTGCCGCAGTACAATTTATTATGCCTTAGGTAGATACAGTTTTCCAACAGTCTCGGTTTCCGTAATTTTTGAGATAATGATATTTGTAGCTATTTTGGAAAGCGTATATGGAGAAGATTGGAACGCTCCTCGTATTATAATGCTGATTATTGAATTATTAATTTGAAAAGTAAATGTTTATCATTCCTAGATATTGTGGGGTCTACAATATGTCCAAACACACAATTTCTGGAAATTCTTTTTAGATATGATTAATAATTATTGAAAATAAGGAAAGGTTTCTTTATTATTCTAAAGTTAAAAAACACAACAGTAAACAAATCTTTTGCGCAATATGAAAATATAAAATTGTAAAATCTACTTTGTAGCTATTTTGAGAAGCATATTTTGATAAGATTTGAATGTTCCTAGTGTTAATAATGCTGATTATCGAATTATTAATTTGAAAGGTAAATGTCTATAATTCTGAGATGTTATGGTTTCTGTAAAATATATTATACATCAATATGTTTGAGATATTCAAGATACAATTTCTGAAAATTCTTTTTAGATACTATTAAATTATTTAAAAGAAGGTAAAAATTCTTTATCATTCCGAAGTTAAAAACACAATAGTAAACAAATCCTTTGCACAATAGAAAGGATAAAATTGTAAACACTATTATGCCTTAGAAACATACAGTTTTCAAATAACTGATCTATTTTTCTAATTTTGAGAGGCTTATTATAAGATTTGAATGTTCCTCGTGTTATAACCTCGTGCTGATTACCGAATTATTAATTTGAAAGGTAAATGTTTATCAATTCCAGATGTGGGTTCTGTCAAATATATTATAAAACAATGTGTTTTCAATTTCAAACGCCATTTCTGACAATTCTTTTTAGATATTATTAGTAATTACTAAGATAAGATAAAAATGCTTTATTATTCTAAAGTTAAAAAAGCACAATAGTAAACAAATCCTTAGCGCAGTACGAAAAGATGAAATTGTAAAATCGGTTATGACAAGGACCGGTATAGTTTTCAAATAAATAATCTGTTTTCGTTATTTTGAGATGATGAATATTTGTAGCTATTTTAAGAAGCGTATCAGAAATGGAAAATTCAATTCCTCGTATTATTCCTATTTTAAAATTGTCTGAAGATTATGTTTATCTGCTTCATATCCTATAATTTCTGTGAAATGCTTGAAAGCAGTTTGCAGCAAATATTTTCTATATGGTAAATTATGAATTTATTTTTTAAAATCCCATGCCGCTTTGGAACATTATTAAATACTGAAAATAATAGGAACTATATATTTTTTTTAAGTAAAAAGCAAAGAGATAATAAACTTATATCCAATATACTGAACTCGTAATATTTAAATTAAGGAATATACAATATAAAATGCATAATTCTCTTAATATTTTAATATACAATATGGGTAATAAAATCTTCATTGTTCGTGAAATTTTTTCTTTTGAGTTCGCAATTAATGACCAAACATTCATATTCCAATATAAAATTTCTGAAAAAGTTACTTGCATTAAATGGATTTCATGGAAAGCTAATTAATTGAAAGCTTTATCCAAAATCAAATACACAAATTTCTATTGATATTTGATGAGGTATTCTGGTTGCAAAGCCTGGTGGATCCTAAGTTAGAGACTTCATTTCACTTAAAAATCTGTTATGTATAAGAACCTGATGCATGTTAATATATTCTCATATATGAATGCTAAAAAAATTTAAAATAATGAACCTTCTTTTGTATTCAGATTTATGTAATCTTAATTTTTTGAAATTATTTAGCACTTTAATGTGACGGTTAAAAGATTAATTCAGTATATGCATTTTGTATTATCTTTTCTTTCTTTATCCACTAACGTGTTAAATACATTTATGCCTCTCAAGAATAAAGTTATCTTTATCATCCGATCGCGATTCTTTTTTTTTTTCAAAATTTTAATATGAACCTTAAAACTGCTTGTTGCTTTAATTCAAGGATTTATTTACAAGCATAGCAAAAGCACAGAATTTCGACTTGTAGAATCAATTTTCGAAAAGAAAAATATTCTTGCAACATTTTTTGTTATAAATATCTTTAAATATATTTAATATCTAATGGGTTTTTTTTCTTAGAATGTTCGAATAAAATCTTATAATATCTCTTCATGTCAATTTCGCGAAAGTTTCATTTGGGATCTCAGAATAAAACATATTTCCAAGATATTTTTTTTAAATCGGAAAAAATTCAATAGTTTCAAAACAATCAATATGTTTTTCAAATATCTATTTTATTATAAATAACAACTTTTTGAGTGATGATTTTAACTTCAAAATTAGTTAATTTTTAAACATATTACATAGAATCCAAAATAAATTATTCTCAACATAAAAATAATCATCTATTAAAATTTCATATTCAATAACTCTTTAAACTCTTATAAAAAATAATTCAGAAATCTAATATAAATACTACCGAGATCTTTTTTAAAAAAAATAAAAATGTGATGATTAAAAATAATATTTGCAACTTCATAATATTTTATGAAATTTAGAATTCCTTGTATATATATGTAAGAACTTATGCGTTTAATATTCTAAAATAAGAATTTATGCTATATTATTAACAAAATAATTTTGAAAATAGTTGAATTAAAAACAACGGCTTAGTAAATTTTCCTTTAAAAAATTTTAAAAAAATCGTTAAAAATATTTAACAGTATTAATACTATTTACTACAAAAAATAATGAATTAATTTTAAAAAAATTCTCTAAACAATTGTAAAAAATATTAATTTCATAATATAACAAAAACAACACTTCAAAAAAATTCTTTTAATAAATAATTATCAGAATTTCTTTTTATTTTCATAATTTCTCCATTTTACCAATGACATATATGTGACATAAATATAAATGTCATTAATAATTTAGAAATGTTTATCAGAATTTAGTATTATTCATAATTTTAGTCTTTAATTCCCTAAAATTTTTCTTGTCTTTTCTCTTAGTAAATCTGTATGTACAAAAGCAAAAAAATTATTTTATAAGAACCATTTAAATTTCTCTCAAAATGAGTTCTTTAAAAACAAAAATGATCTTCGGAAAATATCAGAGAGAAAACGAGAGAAAGAAAGAAACTCGCATTAAATCACTTAAAAAAATCTTATATGTTTTATGCAATTTTCTAATCTATATTTGAAACGTTTTCGTTTCATTCAGTAAATGAAGCATACTTGGATATTATCTCATACGGTAATTATTTTTTTTTCTAAACAAAAATATTAAATAAAAAAGACTTGAAGGGGAAAAAAATGTACCTCTTAAAATTATTTTTAAAGATGAATCCGCCTTATCTTAATCTAATCTAGTTGTTTAATAATTTTTGCTACATGTCCTTAATAACTTTCTTCGTTTCTGTATTCAAACGGAGCAGTTAAGATCTTCTGAAGGATAGAGATAATACGCGAAACTAGTTTTCGAGATGTCCTTGAAGAAAAAGCATGCATTTATTTCGATAATCCTTTAAGGAATTCGTTATGTTTACCGACTCGTTTAATTAAGCTTGTTTATCAAGTGAAAAAAACCTGTGCACAGATATAACTTTTAGTCATTTTAGTTATGAATGAAAATATGACTTTTAGTGTCGGAGTGAAAATTAAATTTTAATTTATAAAAGCATTGCTAACGTTATTAGTTTTCTTAAAGTAAATTTTCGCGTAAACGTTCTTTATTAATTCAAAAAGCTACGAAATTTTTATTTTAGTATTATCTGAGTTTGGAGAAGAAATGTTTCACCAGAAATATAGATTGTATTTAATTTCATCTCTTAAATATAAATTTAAGTCCATACTTTTGCCAACAAACCATTTTTAAACATCATATAGTCATAAACATTAAAATCGCATTATTTTAATAGTCTTTAATACCTTCTGTTCCTTAAGTATATGAACTATCTTAATGAAGATTAGTCCCATAGTAATTTTTAATGCATAATTGACCGGTCGGTCTGTCTTCTAAGTTTCGCGGTATTATAAATTCACTTTTTCATTCAACTTGGAAATTCAAAATTTTTATATGTATATCCATTAGTTTTAATATAAATACTTTTTAACAATTTTAACCATTTTTATTTTTAATCTAATATGAATTTTTTGATAGGAATATAAATTTCTGAAAATTTTTACTTAGTGGCTTATTAAATTTTCCACCAAACACAATACACAAAAACTTTTTTTTTTTTACCTACTAGCATTTTTTGCTAGCTCAAAATAAATAATTCCTTCCTTATTTTTAGAATTATTAACTGCTATAAAAATGCCACTTTTGTATTTATTAAAACTGTTTATTGAAACCGTTATCTTCCAAATGTTCAATTGATGTTTTATTTCTAAATTCGTGAATATTATTCTAAAAATTTCTTTACTAATCAGACTTATTTTCATATTTTTTCTTCAATAAATTTTCTTATGTAAAGGCATTTAATATTATAGTCTCATTTAGAATTTATTCACATTAAAAATTATGTATAAAACATTTTCTATCAACATAAATAGTTTTCTCAATAAAGTTATCTTCAAGGAATGTAGTTATAAAAGTTCTTATATTCTTTAAGAATTAAACTTTTTTTCTAAAAAAAATTATAACATTAGATCCACATTTTTATCATAATCATCCAATGGAAACATAAATTGTTATTATGATTGAAATCATTAACAATATTATAAACATTCCTTTCTAAATTTTAGCCATTTTTATATTTTTTATACAATAAATTTTCTTATGTGATTATAATTTTATGGGCAACTTAGCCTTACTTCTAAATCATCCACAATAAAATAAAAATATAGAAATAATCACCTATAGAAATAATTAAACTGTTTAACTATTACTAGATTTTTTAACTATTTTACGAGAAAATCAATTCAAATATTTTTTATTTCTAAATTCATTACTACTATCATAAAAATTCCTTTATTAACTTTCTTCATTTTTATACTTCCTCTTTTCATTACATTTTCTTATATGAATAAAACCTTTTAGTTTGCACAGACACATTTAAATATTTCCCACAATGAAACACACCATAGAAACGATATTCTATCAGAACAATTATCTTCTACCCAATTCTCCCTTCCCCAAACTGCTTTCACCCTTGGTTTTTTTTTTTTTTACATCGCCTTAATACCAAAAAGACACTTGGTTGCCTTTGCATTAATTGCGAGTCCTCATTAGATTTAATCCTTTTCCTAATCCTCTTTATATTTTTTCCCATCCCTTTTCATTCTGCTTATTTTTATTTCTCTTCTGAGGCCAGAAATCCGTATTCTCCTCATTTACATCTGGCTTTCTTAATTGTGTCTCGCTAGAAAAGATTTCTTTGCTCCTATTTATTTTTTTTCCACATCGGTTTGAACAAAAGCCGTTATTCCTCTATGCTGGAACATAGGAGAAATGATTCCAGTTGGGAAAGAAATTGCCAAACGATTGTCAACGCGATTGTGTGTTCCTTCTTGCATTCCAGGCAGCAAAACAAATAAGGCTAACTGTGATGCCAAACGATAATGAGAACTCGTTAAAAGGAAATTATGTTCCCTTGTTGGATTTCTCTGTTATTTTTAGTTATGAAACAAATATGATATAGACTATAAACTTTTTCTGAGTTCCACAAAGCTGCTCGCGTTTTGAAACATATTTCCTTGTTTCCAAAGCAGAGAATTTGTAAATAAAACTGAACAGTTCAGCTAATAAATTTGTTTTCTTAACTCATCTCGAACTTGTTCTAAGATTTAAAAAATATTTTCTGCATGTGGTGAAATTTAGTATTATTCAAGAATTTCCAGTCTTATGAAATATAAAACATGTCGAATGGGGTATAATATTCCAGATGATGGTGCAGAATTTTGAGTAATTTAATCAGTAATAATAAAAAATTGAAAGAATGCGGAAATATTTTTAAACATATTCTCTTATTTTCAAAGCAAAGAATTTGTGAATAAAGGCGAACAGTATAGCTAATAAATTTTTTAATGCATTGGGAACATGTTCTAGGATTAAAAAAATACTTTGAGTATGGGGTGAAATTTAGTATTATCAAAGAATTTCAGAGTCCTAAAAGGTATAAAACATGTGTCGAATGGACTATAATATTCCAGATGATAGTTCACGAATTTAAGTAATTTAATAAATAATATTTAAAAGTTGGAAGAATGTGAAAGGGTTTTGTCTATGACTCATTCAAAAATTAAAATAAAATAAAAGTTGTTAATCATTAAATTATGAATTAAATTTCCTCAGAAACAAGTTACATACAATATATTTCATTAATAAACATAAACGTAACATTATCTGCAAATTGGATCTGAATATACCATTTTTTTAGCCTTCTGTTATTTTATAAAACGTTTATATTTTCAAAATCTTGAAAAGTTTTCCATTTTTAATTCTATTTTGTATGCTTTTAACTTATATAATTTAAATATTAAAATTTAGATCAGTTAACACAAATTTTAGGTTTGTAATAATTTTTTGAAACAAAATATGAAAAATTCAAAAAAAAAAGTGTAAATACAAATTCCTTTATATTAAAAGTTGTAGATATAGTTATTACTTTATGCCTATACTCATCAAGAGCATTTTCCCTTCATGCGATACAGTAAGGCATTCACAATGTCTGACAAAAATCACGATCACTGAATCTAACGTCAGTACTTTAACCAGTTAATCCCTCAAATAAATTCGTCTTCAACTTAAAATTAGTTCAACTTACAACCTTCAATTTTTTCGTTATCAATTAAATTACAGTAGTTAACGAAAAGCATTAAAACAGTAAAGTTATGTTATTTTAAATGCATGTATTAATTTCTGATTTGTCTAGTTTACTGTTTTGGAATAAAAGTGTGCCGACAAATTAATTATTAGATAAAAACTTTCTTCTGATTAAGGTGAAATAAATGACAGGAGGCAAATTTCAGACTAGAATTTATTCAGAAATTCAAAGTGTACGCTTGCACATTCGAGAGTGAGTAGAAGAGAAAATTTACATAAAATAAGCGATATATTTTCATTCACATTGTCACAATAAATATTTTTTTTTTCTTATAAAGGTTAAAGAAGGTTATCTTTCATATAAAAAAAATAATAACATGAGGTTGATGTTACTATGCGAGTTCGTAAATTTCATCAAACAAGTATATTAACACAAACTGTCCTCTTTTACAATACTCATGTATTTTTAGAGAATGTTTTAATCTAGAGATTAATTTATGGACACTTTCATTTTATAATGTGATTTTATGATTTTTGAGAAAGAATTTTTAAATGGAGAAACTTTAGATATTTATAATATTCACATTTTTTTTTCCTCCTATCAGTAAAAATAACTGTGATAAGTAATCCTCTTTATATAACGATGTTTGAAAGCCTTTACAATGTATGAGCATATGTGTATAGAAAAAAAAAAACACCTAACATCGTATTTTACCATTGGGTGTTGTTAATATTACTTAATTTATCTATATCGTGAAAAAGTTGCATAAAATGGCAATGGAAAGTGTCATTAGAATTTCTGTTTATTTATTGTTAAAAATATATTTCATAAAATAGAAGAAACAATATCTCGCAAGTTTCAAATGCAATATTTTAAGAAATTCCAATGGCATATGTTAATGAACTGGTTCAAAAACTTAGAATGGAAATTTGAAAATCGAAAAATTCAAATTACTAAATTGTTAATTGCTGTTTCTTATTTCAGCTCAAAATTCAGAATTAAAAAAAAATCTAACGAAATTATTCGGTTTTTAACTTAAAAGGTTCTCAATAAAACTTTTCAGAGATTTTAATAATTTTCATGATTAATTTTGCTAGAAACTCCAAAATATTAAGGGATCGAAAATTATTCTCCCTCGTGCCATTTCTTTTCATTCTGCTGTAAAATTCTAAATCTATCTAAAAGAAAAAATCTCAGAGATTCTGTCTTTCATTTTAAAAAGTCTCAGTAAAAGTTTATCATTTACTTGGGTCCTGAAAGATTTTATTGATTTTTTAACGCTTTAGTATTGTTTCACTAGAAGCCTTCTAAGTTGAAAAGATCTAAAATTATTTTCCGCTTTTCACCTTGGATATTTTTAGATTCCCTTATATTGTATGCGCTGTGTTCATTTTAGAAGCACAAAGTCAGTAAATTACTCTCAATTGTAATCCGAAATTAAAGTTTTTGTTAAACTCAGGGGAAAAACTTTGAAATTTGAAACTCCAAATCGTTATGTTTAAAAAGAAGAATATTAATTTCGGGGTGTCTTTTTGATATAAGGTAGAGCAATTAATTTTGAAAGTATTAAGTTTCGTTTTAAAATAGCCTTTTAAATGCCCTCTTAAATGTCAGCAAAAACTTTAAGTCAATGTTTTTTAATTTTCTGTCGTCACATGAGCGCCCATGCTTATGATTGGTGTTTTAATCCAAAAGATGACGATGGCACCTTTTTTTGTACATTTCATTTCCATTTCATTAATTACGATTGCTGCTTCCAACACATTGGAAGTTTAGAAATGCAACAATTTCAGTCATCAAAAGATTAATCAGAAGCTGCCAATTCATTCCATTCGATATTTTTCCCACTCCCTCTCTTACGGGAGTAGGAGAATAGGAAGGGAAAAGGTAATAATTTCCTTTCCCTTATAAAGTTAATGTCGAGATGCGTGTGTATATTGTTCTCATTGATCCGTTGAACTAACTGATGAGAAAAAAATGCGTCCAGTAAGAGTGATTCGCAGCGTTTTAATGTGTCCTCATCACCATTTCCTTCTATTTATGCATATATTCGACTGAAAATGCAAGGAGAAGGAAGAAATAACGATGTAAAGTAATTCCGTTTAATGAAAAGGGGAAGGTAAAAGAAGCTAAAATAAAATAAAATAAAAAGAAAGAGAGGAAAACAGCAACAGTAAAAAAATGTGCAGGGAGAAGCAGAAGCGATTAGCCGCAGAATTCATTAATGTTTAGGAAGCAAAAATGTCGTCCAATCTGCTTAATGGAAAAGGCCACCCACAGTGACAATTTGCCTCGTTATTCCAATGACTAATCGATCCTAGTTAAAATTAATTAAGGGCGCTGTTTATTTCTGAATTAATTTCTTAAATGCGATCTAAGCCGGGAGTACCCCTTTGCATTTATTGGTAAAAATGACACCGGACGCTCCTGCAAGCAAGAACCGCTGCTCAGCTTGTTAATCGAGCCACGAATAATTGTAAAACTTTTGTAGTACTTTTTCCCGAGCAAGACGCTGGCGAAGTACTCTTCTAACCTCTAAGGTAGCTTTGCATTTACTTTTTCCGTTTGTTTTAATGGATCTGTATTTCTGCTGCGCTTAGAAGAGTTCAATCAATTCCCTCTACTAGGAAGTCTGCTTCAACGCGCCTGTTCGCACTTTTCCATTCTTTAATTTAAGATTATCTTAGTTGGGCATTTTCTAAGTTTTAAATCGATATCCAGTTTTTTTTTTTTGTGAGAAGTTTTCTTTTATGACTGTGTTCCCGTTAATGTGTTCCCGCAAATGAAAGTGGTTTCAAAAAGAATAAGTTAAATACAAGATTTTAAATTTTTTTTAAAGTTTTTATGCTTAGTTAGTTAGGGTTTCAAGATTTAAAAGTTAGTGATATATATGTAAGTATATGCGCAAGTGCATAATCTTTAATTTAACCGATTGTTATTTTGTGAAAAGAAATTGTTCACTGGCTTCCTTAATTTTTTTCTCCGATTGTATCATTTTTTGAATAACAATCATCAAATAACTTTGCTTAAAGGATATATGTATTTATTTATTACGGCGGCTGATGTTCAGTAGTTACAAGTAAAAAAATAGACCAGAGATTCAGAAATAAAATGATAAAATGATGTACAGGAAAATGATGATCAAAAATAAACATTATTTTAAAAATGTTTGTTGACAAAAAAAAAAAAAAAAAAAAAAAAAAAAAAAACGATAAGCATTCAATATTATTTTCGGTTGTAAATTATTTCTTAATCAGATTCTTTTTACGCCATGGGTGGATAGATTTATTGTATTTTTTATTTTAAAATATTAACCAGACGATCAGTAATTTATGCAGTTTAATACAAAAATTATTTGGCATAGATAAATGTGTCAAATAATTTATGAATTCTCATTTGAATCTAAAGGACTAAATATTATTCCTAAAATAGAACGTAAGTGGTTAAAATGTGTTAAATGCAGTTAAGTGGTTTAAAAACTGCAGCCTATAAAATTATGTAATATTTATAAGATAAAAAGGAAAAAAATGATACTTGTCTGTTGCCATGCAATAAACAAAACTACTAACTTTAATAATTTTGTAAAATTCCGAAAAATTATTGCCAGGTTTTTTTAATATAAAAAAATTAAGATAACAGATTG
>JAPMOR010073754.1:1773395-1800353 GCA_026543865.1 Argiope aurantia | reverse complement strand
AAATTAAGATAACAGATTGTGTGTGTGTGTGTGTGTGTGTGTGTGTGAGTGAGTGAGTGAGTGAGTGAATATAATCCAATAAAACTTAAAAATAAAATTATTGTGTGCAAAATGCAATAAAAAGTTCGATATAGAATAAAAAAATAAAACTTATTGCTAAGAGCGAAATCCATCTCAATTTCCAAAGTTTTGGAATACTGCTTTTTTATATACTTCGTAAAGTTGCTTTCTTTTCTCAATTTATAATTATTACAAATGTTAATGTCTGACTTTTATCAAAGCTTCTATGTCAACAAAATTAAACAAATAATCTCATCAAGGATCTGTAGACCGTCGTTAACTTGGGATTAAATTTCTAGATTTGAGCAACAAGCAAATAAATTTTCATATCAAATATCGTAATAAATCTTGAATTGCAACTAAAATAGATTACGCATCTCGAAAAATATTTTGATATAAATTCAAATTTAGTCCTTAATTAATCCATGACAGCTCCATGACCAACTGAATAAAATGTAGGATTCATTACGCATAAATAATTATCAGCATGTCTTTTGCATGACAGATTTTCAAAAGATCTCATACAGAATTTTATCTTCCCGATACAAGAAATTTTATTTAATTGCTCTTAATTGGATCCCTTGGCCATGAAACCCAATCTAACTTCCTATAACTCACCTACAGCGCTTCATTCAATTAAAACTCTGCTGTATTTTAACGAAGATGGCCTAGTCCGAACACGAAGGTCGAGTCTTAATGAGACCTTTCAACCTGTTTATGAGTTTAAAGGAACTTTCCATTTGACAGCAGAAAGTTCAAGAAGTGAAAGTTAAAACTGGTTGCAATTGTCAGTCGGACTGTGTTTCTTCTGTTAACAGTCCAATCACGATCATCTTATTGCTCACTCGGCTAATAAAAGGGGGGGGGGGAGATAAGTATTGTCGAAATGAAGGGGGGATCTTGTAAGAAGGCGTGACGGGGGCGTGACGACCTGTTCTTAACGAGTCATTATGTCATTGGACATGGGTGTGGCAGCACGAAGATGCCCGTGAACGAGTTTCACGTGACTGACATTCCGGAACGGATGTCGGAGTTCCTATTGGTATAGGTGTCGATTGCGTGATCCGAAGCAAAGTTAGAGGAATCATCATAATTCATTGCTGATTACCTAAACAATAATGTATAGTGCAGCCATCAAATGATAGACTCGTTTATACTTCCAGAGATTCTCGTAATGGAAGTGCAGCCGATATTGGTATCAAAACACTGCTTTTTCTCCCTATGAACGGTGCAGATTATTCGAATCTTATACATAAATAAATAGTGAGAAGTAATACAACATATTATAGCATTGATCAATTGGGGTCGAGAATTTGATTTCAGTTGATTGAAGGCTGTCTTTATCTAAATTACCCTTTTTTATTCAGGTGATCAGTAGAACTCCATCTCCTCTACTTGAAACAATCAGATAAATTTAAATTACCTAACAATATTATTTTACCTAATAAATTACCTAATATCCCAATAAATATTTGAGTAGTATATTACTTTCAAATTAATTTATAAGTGATCTTTTACACTGCCTATCTAAATAAATATTATCAACCACCTTTCGTTTTCTATTATGTCATGAATGTTAAAGTCAAATATATATTTATAATTTTTAATTACTCTTTTAATCGGAAAAAAAATGGAAACGGACCAGGTGATGATTTAACTACGTGTTCAACTATAAATATGATTGAAGTAAATCTTATTCATGTAATTAGTCTACTGAAGTTAAGGCAACAGTTCCAAGACTTTTTTCAGAGTGATCTATACTGCCTACATTTAAAGTATTTGTTTAGCAAATTTTAGTGGAATGTTCATTCAAAATTATTTCCTGGACTATTTTTTTGATGATAAATTATTAACATCAAATGCTTTTTGCAGCCTACATTTTCTTCTCCACCGTACCACCTGGATCCATGAGTCTCAATTTGATAAGCCGTAGGTTACATAATTTGACCACGCAATATATTAAATCATTAAGAACAAATAGAAAATATTAATATCCTTTGTTCTTCTTTCATGCTATTTTACATCTTGCTTGCTTGTCAACATGGAATTTTATATCCCGTTTTCACTCCCTAATGTAATAAAATTTTAAAATTATATAAAGATATTCGTTTCAGATGCAGTAATATATTTTAATATTTTTAGAACTTATTTATCAATGAATCGATTTATTTTAAATTGATTTTTATCACTTATGGAAGGCGCAATGTCGAAACGAATCTGAAAGAAAATTGATGAAAATTAAATCCTAATTATAATGATGAATTAAGCAATATATTAAAGACTAAAACAATCCAATATCGTTTGTAATAAAGATGTTTTAAAACCACTTTTTTTTATGCTGTCATTTATATATAAGCATTTAAATATAAAAGAAAATTAAAAATGCCTTTACTTAAATAAATTTATCAGTATTTAGAAAAATGACGTTTTGAATTAAATTAAAGTATTTCACTCCTAACGAACATTATTCTGTAAATTTTTTTCCTCCATAGTTTCTATCTATTCTTTCTTTCTTTCTTTCTTTTTTTTTGTATTTTAAATATTTACTATTTGTATGTTGTTTATTTCAACATAATGTGTATACCGAATAAAAAAAGAAATTTATAAAATTGTGAAGTGCTGAAAACTGAAACTAGATAAAACGATTAAGTCGCTCTGAATATTAGATAAAAATAAATTTCAACACATTTATTGCAAATTGATGTGATTAAAATGCCAATTTGTTTAACTGTTTCTATCAGTGCCAAAAGCTTTTAGAATTTTCTTTTGATCTTCAAATTTTTGAGAAATCAATAATTAATTCTTTATAAGTATACTAATAAAAAAACATTTTTAATTGATTTTAATTTTTATTCATTTATATTTATAATTATATATATATTTATTTATAATTATTCAGTCAATTGTTTTCCCTTCAGTATCCCATAATTTTACAGAAATCTTTAATACTAAATTCTTTTCTTCCCAAAGTATTGCAGGCTTCTATCCTATCCATGTTTTTGTAACAGAATGTGTCCTTGAGGTTCCTCCAGAAAAGGCCGAAGTGGACTTGAAAGAGCTTTTATTGATTAGTTAACACAGTTTAGAGTGAAAACAGGAGGGTGTCGACCTTCCGTCTCTTCCAATTACGATTAAGCTTCGGAAACGTCACGATTCCCTGCACATGTCATTTCAGAAGTCTCTCCCGTATCTATTCTACCGTTATGGACGAATTAGGGAACTTCGATCTTAAGCTCTTGTCCGCGGGCCATCGTCCACTCGTCCAGGGCTTTATGCACCCGATGGGCGTCGTTTTCGACACGGAATTTATAAACACCTCCGGCTCTGGAGCCTTATCTCGTCCCCAGGGCCCGATCCTTCTCAACCGAGTAGGAAAGTTTCGAAAGATTAATCACAGCCCCAAAATTTTCGATTAACATCAAGAACGGTTATATTTTTTCCCCCCTTGAAGTAGGCATTGCGACAAACTTAGAACATAGCATGATTTTTTTATAGATTCTAATAGGAAGTGCGGAATGATTAATTACGTTTCTCTCTAAATGTTGGCCAGAAATTCTTTAGTTCTTCGTCAGTTAATTTGGTTGTCACCATACAAAGTATCATCTGTCAATGAGCGACAACGATGGAATTTGCTGTAATTTTTCTATATATACACTGTTTGATAGTAAATTTGCTAAATATAGCTATAAAAAATTCTATTGATTAATTAAATCCTATTCTATTAGATTCCTTTAAAACTATTCATTAAACTAAATTTATCTAATATCTGGTTAAAACAAAAATATCCGCTTATTGATTCCTAACAGCACATGATTTATTTTACTGATCTATACTATAATTATAGTGGCAAGAAGTTTTTGTTCAATGATTGTTCAGTATTATATTGTAGATTAGAATAGTGAATTTGTATTGTTATGAGTCAATGAGCGAATATTTTTACTTATTTTATGACATATTAACTCTAATGCATAGCTTTTAAAGGACTTAACAGAACATGTATATATACTGGATTTCTTTATCAGTAGGTATTCTTTTGTTTTCAGCCATTTTAGTGTTTGCATTGTTAAGCCCCGTTCCGACGGCTTCTTGCCTTTACGGATATTGTCATAAATCTACCATCTTGACTCATTGTAGAACCACCCCCTCCTGTGGACGTCAATTGTGAGCTACTGGCAAGTAGTCGGTAAGATGAACAGCCATCAAAGAACTCCGGAAGACCACAAGAGAGGGGAAAGAGAGGCAAATGTGTCAGATTAAAGATGCGCATGAGCCGTCGGAACAAGTCTTTAAGTTTTTTTCAATCACAGGGCAACAAACATGCAGTTTGGAATTAATCTTCGGTGTGAATTATTTGATTATAGTTCTGAAATATTACAAATTTAGCTATCATCAATCTGATAGAATAAAGCTCCTTAAAATGTTTTTACGATATTATTCAATATTATGGAATATATTAGTGATTTTATTCCTTTTTTGAGGTGTAAATATTTTTGCTTTAATAAAATGTAACAATAAACGTAATGTATCATATGTTTTTTAATGAACTGAAAGAATGCGTGAACATTTTTTTATTAGATGGATTAACATTCTTTTGCTTGGACCTCAACCAATCTGTTGCCTGTACGTGAAGTTTCAGCTGGTATTTCTTGGCTCGTTTGATCTATATCATGTAAGCATATACTGATTCTATTCTTCTGAATATTATATTCTACTATGATATAAAAATCATACTTTCTGTATTTTTATTTAAATTTAATAGCATGAATTAAAAAATGCATGCTTTTCTAAATTTAAGATCAATTATATTAGCACAACTAAGTAGAGTGTATCCTATTGGCTTAATGGTATGTTATGTGTAGGAAAAAGGTTACAAGATGATGTCAAAGATATATTTAATTTATACCATCTCAATTAGAGACCAATCATATTATCATTGCGATATCAATGAAACTTTGTGGTGTAGCTTATATGTTAATGGTGCTATATATAAGTTATTCCTACCGAAAAGGTCACAATTTACTGCAACTATAGTTCTTCCTGAAACTTTGTTAAAGTAACTTCATTCAAAATAGGACCACTACGTGTTTTTTGCCGCAAATGATGTATGCGCTTTTTATCCAAGTCGCTTGTTAAGCAAATAGGACAGACTATTATTGTGGACTTTTAAAAATTTCATATTTTTGCGTAGGAACACATGGAATTTGACTTCAAATACTTTTAAAAAAGGACCACTTTAAAAAGTGTTTTGCGTCCACGGAAAAAAAAATCTCTTAAAATGTCCGTTTAGGAAAAATAACAATGACAACTTTCAATAGCCAAGTGGACACCTTTAAATTCTTTTTTTTTCCATCCTATTGGAATAGGTGGAATTGTAAATATATGCAAAACTTTCAAAACAAAACTTTTCAAATTAGTTTTCAAAACAGAAGGCTTGTGCATATAATATTTTTATTCTAAACAACGTGTCAATTTTAAAGTTTGTAAATAAAGAAAATTCAGAACTGTTAAAAACTGTCGTTTTTCCTAGAAAAAAAAAGAGAGGCGTATAAATTCTTTTTAGATGCAATGCTTTTATACACATTAAGTGGGGGAAAAAAAGAAATTTCTAACGTTTTCATTTAGGTATGAAGTATATTTTTTTATATATATTAATTTCTTTATAGCAAAGAATTCATGGATAGTTTTATTCAACAAAAGCATATTGTGAAAATATGTAAAAAACAATAAAATGCTTTAAAACTTGTATATTAATTCAGTCACTGAATCGAAATATATATATATATATATATATATTGATTTTGAAATAAATAATAGAAAGGACATGCTAATTTTATTTAATCCTTTCTGATAGGAAAATATTTCAACTTTCTCTTAAAAATAATTTTAAATATATTTTTATAGTAAATACAAAGGGAAATAATATGTTCTTAAAAACATTCAATCTCTTGATTTTGCTGAATTGTTTTAGGTCTGTTGAAAAAAAAAATGAAATAAAATAATAATAGTAGTAGTGTCTATCTATCAGTCAGTAAATACTATAGTCCAAGAATAAAGCCAGCTACACGAACGAAATTTGATACTTGGCCCTGATACTTGAGACATACATTTATTAAATTAAGGACTCAGTTAAAAGGAAAGAAATTCAATACATCCCCTTGTTTTTATCAGAAATACCACGAAATTTAATACAAAAAACGCCATTTTTACAAGTATATAAGAAAATCATGAGCAGAGAACTTTTGCATTGTTACAATTGAAATGAGTATTTATATTGTTGCATTCCATTGAAAAAAACCTCTTTTATCTTATACTAGCCGGCTTTGGCGACCAGCCGGTTCGCCAATCTTAATGTTCATTTAAATGTTAATAATTAAATATTTTAAGCTATTCCTACTTTAATAGATTCTTCATCAAAATATTTTAAAACTTCAAATTTTGATAGTCATATAATTCTTTCATAATATTATAAAGGCCTTCAGTCATAACGTAATATGTATCTCTCTAATTTTCTGTTAGCTCTCGTAGAATTGATGCTTTAAATTAAAGTGGAAAGAATTAGTCTGCAATTAATATAATAATATTTTTTACTGAAACAAACCATTTTTTTATAATATGATTACTGATAACAGAGTCACTGAGCGTTTAAACTTTATGCACACTAAAGAATATCTTTCTTAATTTATGTTATATCTCAAGAATTTGTTAACAAAATTTTCTACAGATTCATCATGAACAGATCGATTAATTAACAATGTTTAATTTTAAATGCATCAAACATTAAGAAAATAAACAGAATCGTTTGAAATAATCGGCCGAAAAATGTTAACCCTAGCCTCATTACTGTTGGAAAAAAAACTGATGCCTTACTCATTTGGTGGTGGGGAAAATGGAAGAATTTTTTGGCAGGAAAGTTAGTTTTTAATTAATAATTATAATTCTACTTAAAATTTCAAAAAAAGGGAACCCAGGTGCACATTCCCGACCTCCAAGGTATATACGTACCAAATTTGGTAGCAGTAGGTCAAATGGTCTTTTCTGTAGATCGCCAAAACACACACACACATTGATCTTTATATAAGTTCTAGCCGCCTTTGGCGAATAGCCGGTTCGCCAGTATTACCGCTCGCTACAATTTTCAATTAAATATTTTAAGTAACTGGTCTCTTAATAGATTCTCAAACAAAACATTTTTAATCTTCAAATTTTGATAGTCATACCAAACTTATACTGTTGTTTAGATCGTTTCATTCAATTTACTATATATATTTTGCTAATTTGTTGTCATTCCCGGTAAAACTTCAACTTTAATTTAAAGTGGAAATGATAAAATTGCAATTAATATAAAGATATTTTTAAATAAAACCAAGCGTTTTATTTTATTTATCATCTTTATTGTTATTTATTTATTATTATTGAATATGAGTATTGCAAACAGAATCGCTCGGTATTTAAATCTTATGTGAACTACAAAATATTTTTCATAATTTATGTAATATCTCAAACAATAATTCAACAAAAATTTCTCAGATTCAACATAAAATTCAGTTTTTAGTTTTGCTTTCAAAAGGATTGAAATGAAGTCAATAATAATATTTTGTTCCGACCTATAAATATATTTCAAAAATTATGAAGTCTAAATTTAATGCAGTATATTCTGATAAATATTCTGGACACACCAAATTTTAAATAAATGAATGATTGTTTCTATTTTCCACGATTAACTAAGACTTATTTATGAAGTTTTGAATGTTAAAAATTTAGAAAAACTCAACATTTTCATAATCTTACGCGAATTAATCTTGAGAAACCTGCGCGCTGATTGGCTTATTTTCTTTGAAACGATCGATGGAAAATCTAAAATTATCCTTTTTTTTATTGAATAGTGATATTCAAGTTTTCATAAATCAGTCAGTTTAAGTGATTGGTTTTGTTGATTGGAAATTATTTAAAATATTAGTGTTTCAAGAACATTTTGTTATTCGTGAATTCCACAGCAGAAGCTTTATGTAAAATCAAAAATTCGTTATTTATTAGAGCATTTATTGATTCAAGTTACATAAAATATAATCATTTTCCATTTAGAACATTTTAGCAGATCTGTGTCTTACTAAAGGTTTACAAATTAGCTGTGTGGCCCTGATTTGAATGGATATCCTGTTCATATTAAACAAAACTTGCCTTAAAATAAAACTGATTTATTGGATTAATAATATAGAGAGTGTAAAAGATCATAAAATATTTTTTCTTGAATTTATTTTTTAGAAAAAATAATATTTAATATTTGTTTCATTTCCTATAGACAAGTGCCGAAAATTATATTTTTGCAGATTTTATTTCCAAAAAGATTTAATTTATTTTTAGTTGTAGCTTTAATCAATGTGATGGCAACACTTTGAAAAAGGATAATTTTTTCCCATGAATGCGAAACGTGCTCGTGCAGCTTAAATTTTATTTTGTGCGAAAAAAATTGTCGATAAATAGAGTTAAAATATTTATTTAAAAATTCATTAAAAATAGAAATTTAATTTTAAGGTTAAAACATTGGTATCATTTAAAAGATAAATTTTTGATCTTTAACTTCATGTAAAAAACTTTTTTGTGCGGTAATATTTTCGGAAGTTATAGCAGAAACACGTCAAAATTTCGCTTAATTTTTAAATAAATAAAACTCCAATTAAAAATTCGAAAAAATAACCCCCAGGTGCACATTCCTGGCCTCCAAGGTATACACGTGCCAAATTTGGTAGCTGTAGGTTGAATGGTCTGGCCTGTAGAGCGCCAACACACACACACACACACACACACACACATTGAGCTTTATTATAAGTATAGATATAGATATTGATATTCCTGATTAAGAGAGAACGGCTATATAAAAACTGATTTTGTTATGGAATAAAAGTAAAAGTGAAAGAAGTATCTACTTCACAAATTAAAAAAAATCCATCTACATTTGCGATTATGATTATCAAAAAGAAGAAATTTCTGTTCAGCTGGTTTTTAATTATTATACGTGGGAATTCCCTTAATATAGTCTAAATTATACTATGTACAATGATGATGTTAGTGAATAATATTAACTAGATTCTGCTTACGAAAAGACAGGCGCTTTACGCTATGCGAAGACAGGTAACAAACTCAAGTTACCAATCGAGAATAATGGATTTTTGGAATAATGGATGCCTAAATATTGGATTTGTCAATGATTTAAAACTAATTTTTAACCTTTCTTACTCATAAACATAATCTTGAGGCCAAATTGTAAGATGGTCATGAGATTTCTTTATTGATTCAGAAACTTCTTAGAAACATGTGACTACTATAATGTTGAATAGGTTTTCAAGTGTGATGAGGGTCTAAAATAAACCAAAAACGCAATAGAATTTGCGAAAAAAAAGTGTGACACATATTTTCAACCACTTAAATACTTCTGAATATCATATGATTTTTAAGTATATATGAATATGATTTTTAAGTATTTGAAAGTAATTTATATATGCAAGCAGGATTTACTTCTAAATAATAATGGATATTTTGTGAAATTAAGTTTATCATTTTATAATATAAATATTTGATTTAATAGAATTTTTCCTAAATTGAGAAGGTGCATTCGGACGCACCCAATGCTATTAAATGATACTGAGATCGTTCGTAGTTCGTTAAGCAATGACATCTTAACTTACTTACTAATTCTCATTAAAAAAAAAAAAACAGTATATTTGAATCTACCACCGTCTTCATAGAATGCTTTGAAATTTCAATTGTGTATTTCGCAATTATCATTACCCAATACGATTCAAAGAAAAATCTGAAATTGTATCTAACAGAGCATACTTTTCAATAGTTATTTTAGAATCGTCCTTTCTTTATATATATATATTAGCAAAATATCAGGTTATGTTTTCAAAATTCTTATCTCCGTTACGCAACATAAGTGTGTAATTACTATCGTGACGGAATCGCCCTTCTTATGTAACCAGGTAATCTGGATAAATCAACTCGTGATGAAACGGAAACTGATGATGAAGATTTATGATCATCATCAGTTGTGGCCATTCGGACAGAGGAGTAAAGGTAATTCGGCCCCACAACAGCCTCGAAAATCTGCGTACTTATATGACATCTTCTAATATAAATACTCTCGGTATCTCCTCGTGATAAAATAAAAGTGCCTGAAAGGATTTTATTAAATAAATAGGATTATTTGTATTCTGAATAACGCGTAGTTTATTTAATAATCTGAAGAACAAATATAGCATATTTCATTTATTAATTTGGTTTGGATTGAATAAAATGTGTACAATTAATTTGATCACAATATAGCTTTGAAGTAATAAAATATAAATATGAAAATAACTCAAAATTTTAAATTCATTTTTTTAGAAAAAAATTGTTTTAATTGAAAATATTTTTAACTATTTATTCATTAAATGAGTCTTTTTCCACTATATTTCTGCACTTTTAAAACTTTTTATTTAAAAAATCTTAAAATTAAAAATCTCACATTTTTATTTTTGTTATTCACATTTTGTTATTATTTTCACGTAGAATTTTTCATTAAGGAAAAAAAATTAACTTGATTCTTAAGTTGGAATCTGCTTTTCTTCTGTTTATATGAAACATAAAGAGAAGATATACATTCTAAACCAAAATATAAGCTATACCTGAAATAAAATTGTTGCTATTTATGAAACTCTACATTATTTGAAAACTTTGTATCCAAAGTAATTCTTGGAAATATATGCATAAATCTTCCGAAAACGAGGATGAGACAGAAAAAAGTTCCAATTCTGCTCAAAACCATTTCAGAATCCCAAGAAACGATTTAATATTTCTTCTTTCTGTACACACTACAAAAAAAGAAAATTATATGCGACACTTTTATGTGGAAAGAAGTAGAAAACAAACTCCAGATGTACATATATTTGTAAAGAACGTGTAAAAAGTAAAGCGAAATGTAAAATAATTCATGGTACAGAAGTATAGTTATGAGACACCGTAGGCAATTTTTCCCATTTTCGGATATTAATCGGGAATAGAGCTGGAAAACCAAATGCATAAGAACTACTTAAAATTGATCGGTTACCTCTTTACTGTAGAGAATGCAGCCGCAGCTTTTCGCTTTCCATCTATTGAATTGCTGCGTTTCTGAAGTCAATTCATTTTTTTTCTTTCTTTCTTTCCTAGTATTATTATTTCAGCTTAGAATTTTTCGTTTCTACCCCAAAAGGGAATGATAGAAATCTTTTTTTTTTTTCCCTTACCTCCCTTCTTCTTATTTCTGTTTTATTTTTTATATGTTTTATTTAAGACATTGAATAAAATATGGATTTGTTTGGGGTCTTCATTTAAATATTCTCTGGAGGAAGGGGGGAAAAGATTTGTTTAGAAAAGGGACAATTTTATCGAACCGATAAAAACCAATTCCTTTTTCTTTAAAAACCTAAAAGTGAAAAGAAAATTTATTTCTTGACACCGTTCTCGAAGAATTATAAAGAACCGAAGTTGCAACGAATGTGATCTGAGGATCCTGATTATTTGGGGTGGAAGGTAAGTTGCATTTTGTTCTGATTATGCAGTTTTTCAGGCGTTATTTATTGCGTTACGTTGCTGAATTTTCGATAAAGCCAAAGTATTTTTTAGTCGATGAATAACGACTAAATTATATTGAATGCAAGTTTTCTAAAATCAGAAATATGCTTAATCTGATTAAATTTTTTTCAGTGATATAAATTTGAAGTTTTAAGCGATTTTTATCTTATTCGCAAGTTTCGTATTTTTTAAAATTCGTAATTAGATAACACATTCTCAATCGGATATTCAAAGTTATTTCAATCTGTTCAAGAAAGTAAAGAACACCATACTTAAACGTCTTTAAATTAATTTCATCATTTAAATTAACTGTAACTTTAACTTAATGATCAAATTTTGAGCACATCAATTTCGCCTTTGTACGAGTAAGGTTTGACACTGATTCGTAGTTAAAAAGTATCTATTTCATTATCCAAAATTTAAAAGTGGTAAAATATTTTATTCGAACCGATTACAATACAATGTTTTAATATTTGCTAAATTTGGCTGGAGGGGGGGGGGGGGCTGTACCAAATCATGTTATAAATATGAATGATTTAATCGGCAATTTTTCTACAGTTTCCTTAATTTCGCATTTTATTCAACGGGAAAAAGTTGATTCATATTGCGGCAAACATATTTATTGCTTTGGAAATTCAGAAGATAAATTTCTATTTGCAAAGAATTTAAAATTCTTAAATGAACGCTTATTTCATTTACTCGGAAAAAATATATTTAGATTTTTTCATTCCATTACTTCACTCCTGCTAAATTTGGAAATTGTTATATATTTCTTTATGAAAATATTACTAAAGAGACTGAACAATAATTTTGCCAGTGAAATTACGAGTAAAAATTATTCTTAAATTATGACAGTAAAAATATAAGCAAAATTAATTTTAAAAGAAAACTGCTGCGATTTTTGTAATATTTTCCAGAAATTTATAGGTGTCATTGCAGACAATTATCGCAAAATTATCTGAAATCTATTTATTTTTCACATAGGATTTTATAAATACTATGATTTGTGAAAAAACAAATTGAAATTTCAGTATATTTATTAGAAATATTGTTTTCAGTCAATTAATTACTTTGTATAAGATCGCAAAAGGAACTGTTTTAATTCAATGGTAAAAAATTGTCTTATCATATTTGATCACTCTCTTCTCGAACATCAAATATTCAACTCCCCATCACTCTCCATGTTGACTATTATTATTTATTTCACAAGACTAATGCTCTATTTTTAAACTATACAAGAACTATCTTTGAATTAAAGTGAAAATTTTTAAAAGGGATCAGAGTATGAGGATTCTACCGAATTTTCCACTCTCGCAATTTGCACACTACGCCAAGTCGAAGATTCTTCAATAAATTTCCTTTGGAAAACTGGAGTCATAATCAATCGGTATTTTTTGATAATTTAAAATATGGTACGTAACTTAAATGTCAAATTTATCTTCCAACATCTGCAATTGTAAAGCAGGCATTGACAGTCATTCCACGACATCTTCACTCCAATTGCTACAATAAATGTCTTGCTAGAGTACACTGCACGTCCCTGCCATTTCGTTCACTCTACCCTTATTCAGTATGATCCAAATAGCGCAATACATTTTCATCACACCCAATTGCCGTACAAATCATTTGGACTGAGATGATATTATAAGAGACTAAATATGCACCCTTCAAAACACTGTTTAATTTGGGCGAAATTTTCGCATTGGCAATAAATTTCGAGCAGTCTTTTGTAGTGATATGAATGTGAGCATCCATTTAACATATTTTCATTTTCTAAGTAATTTTTACTATTATTTCATATCAGACAACTAATTAATTAGATTTATTATATATATATATATATATATATATATATATATATATATATATAATATAAATTTAATTCTTTTAATTTGGACTATGTAAAAGTCGTGCCTCAAAATTTCATTCAGTTTCACAGTTCACACTATATTAGACTAATCTGATTAAACTAGAAAATGCTCATATCTAGAAGGACATATCTAACAATATCGTAGATGCGATTGTCATAGATTAGCAATCAAAAGCTGTTAAGTGAAAATCTCAAGTCAATTGATATAATGCTGAAACTATATTTAAAAAAATTATTCTCCGTAGCACAATTTAGGTGAAAAAAATATTGTAACATTAATATAAGGACATTAATTTCATAAGTTTTGTTTCCTTGCAGTGAGTTGTTCTTTTTTCAAAGAATCCTCAAATTAAAGCTAATCACTAAAATGGGATAGATTGAAACATATAATGATCTATAAACGGAAATAAACGTAATAATAGAAACAAAATAAACTTAATGATAGAAACAAAATAAAAGTAATAATTTAAGAAAAAAGAATCAATATAAATACAAAATTATAAAATTTGCAGACCTCTGCTCATTGATGTCTCCTGCAATCCAGCATACAAAGTAAGTAAAACATGAAATCTATGATTCCATATTTATTTAATTTTTATTCATACTTTGGTTTATTTGAATATCATAAACCTGTACATTTTAAAGCATTAAAAAAATCCTTGTCTGAGTTATTTTTCACCAAAACAGAAATTGGAATTCAAACTTAGCAGACTAAAAGACGCATTTAAAACTCCATCCAGCTCTACAGATTTCGTTGGCTCATTACAAATTTCGAAAATCCATTACATGATGCCTGTAAATAACAATAATTTTCACTGCTTGAAAGAAAAGGCAACTAAAATTAGCAATTTTTAAAACACTTATAAAGCACTAATGTTACAACAGAAAGAGAATTTTTAAGGCGTTTTTTTTTTCACACTAACCTACACCATTTTTTTCGCATCATTTATCAGTAAACAAAACAAACTTCTCCCTCTGCTGAAAAACAAAACATCAGTTCCAGCTGCCTCATGCAACACGTCTCACCAAATGAGGCATCAGCTGCTTCTGAAAGTCCCAGATCCACGAAATACACTCAATCAACTGCCAATTATACAGCACGGGTCTACAAGCGAAGCTACTGTCACGCTCTCGGTGGCCAATGGATAGTGTGCGAAACAATGAACTTGGGACACCACTTTATCTCTAGCTCGCCATGTGCAACTCGTAGTAAATCTCGAGCAAAACCGAACTCATATCGTACAAAAAGAAGGAAATAATTCCCCTCAGACATATCCCCGATTACATGGGGTGGAGTTGGCTCTCGTTTTAATATAACCCTGGGGCAACAATAGTAGAATCACGCATCTGTCCGATGCGTACAAAGGTCACGAGAGAGCTATCTTTATGGTGGTGTATTACACTGAAGGGAATTCCGACGAGCGTAATAGCAGACTCCAACACTCTTTTTTCCAGTATTATTATTTTTTTTTTTTTAGCCCTATCATATGTTGGGCCAAGTCACGTCCTCGGAATGATATGACTTAGTACTTTGCTGTTTAACCTCAATGTAAGCTTTCGTTGTTCCATCTACTGTGGTAAGTAGTAATTCCTACATGAAATTCGGTTAGATTTGAGGAAGCGAATTTCAATTGTTAGATCATTTCCGTCTAGGTTTTGAGAAGAGGCAAAAAAAGGAGACAAGATGGATGGTTTACTGAAATTTCTTTTAATGAATATGTTGACGAATTCGCACTCTCTAAATTAAATTCCTTTGCCATTAGTATCACAATAAAATATTTTAATATATTTTTAATTTTTAAATATGAGCACTCAGACAAGAACCGAAGTTTTCAAAATTAGAATCATGGTTAGCTTTGCTTCTATCATTGGCATTTTCATACATTATATATGTATACTGATACAAAAAGACAATTTTTTTTATGAAAGAGTGATAAAAAATTTCCCAAAAAATTCCTTTATTGCCATTTCTATCCAAATAGAAGTATAAAGAGGATTTAAGATATTCGTTTGTCCAAGTGATTTTTAGCTTTAAAATTAATTCCTACTTTTGTTTCAGAACATGTTTAAATATTAAAATTCTGTAATCCTATACACAAATCGAACAAGTCATTACACACAGAGAAGTTAATTCAAGTCAACAACAACAAAAAGAGAATGAGAGAGAGAGAATGACGTCAACTTATATTCATATGAGATAAGTCGAAAGCTCTACGTCGTTTTGAATTTTGATTGTATCGCTCATTTTGCAAGACGAAAAAAAAAAAAAAAAGATATGGCATCACAGCACATGCAAAATAACTTGCTGTTAATGTCAAATGATATATGCAGTCATCAAGCAATTACTATGTCATATTAATCGATTCTATTTAAATTGACATCAAGTGAAATCAAAAACTGTAATGATCATCAAGAATGTTTATATTGAAATAAAATGCCATTTATCTATATATATTTATATGCCATGCCAGAATAGCAAAATTATAAAATGGAAAAATACAGGATAAAAATATTAGTAGTTTTCAAATTGCAAAATATTAAGCCGAATCTAACACTAGAAACGGAGAAATGTTCAGGATGTATTAAAACAAAACGTGTGACTTGTGCACAAAATTAATATTGAAACATCCTTGCATTCTAAAAATTCCACTGTCGAAGTTATTCATCGACAAATATCTTCATCATAGTTCTAGAAATATTTATAAAAATTAAAGATCTATTTACAATGAAAAAAAAATTATTGCTAAAATTATTTTTGTCAATTGCTTAATGCCTTGTAATTAATTTTATTGCGAAATTATAAAAACATCTGTAGAACAGTGAATGGAAAAATTAAATACCATTAAAAATAATATCTTACAAAGCATTAATAAATTGAAATGAAGTTTTTTTTCAAGTAATAAAAATAAATTAAAATTATTTGAGTTAGAAGAGAGAACTAAGTTAAGTTACTTAAAGAAAAAATTCTCTGATCTCTCTCTCTCTCTCTCTTTTACTTTTATTGTTTTGTTCATCAAACAGAATTATTTTTGTTTGAGGAAGTAATTAAATACGTACATTTCTTCAGTTTTTGCAGCTTTTCACATTCAAAATTAACACATCTGAGCACATTCGTAAATAAATATTTTCATTAATAACTAAACGAAATGACTCGTTTCGGATATTTTTTTAACGGAATAAACAAAGTTTTTTACATAGAACTTGTATGATTTGTCGAAATATGGATAATTTTGAAACTTTAAAATACATTTCTTCTTGAAAAATTACATGGCAACTCAATACTGAATCAAGTCAACGGTAGAAAATTTGGATTCTTTTTTTCGGCAGTTTTATTTATTATTTAATCTACTTGTATAAAAGAAGCAATGTAAATTATTACCGTCAATTACGAGTGTGAATTATGGCTCTATTTTCATTCAACTCAGTTAGATGTTAATATTTGATTAAATAGCATTCTTTCTCAGTTATTAAATTGAGTAGTAAGTTTTCCACTCTATCTAATAGATCTCTTTAATGTTTTTATTCATATTCCTTAAGATAGTTAAACATATTTCTGGTTTTCATTGCTCCTTTTATTATGAGAGGAATTGATTATTCTTTATTTCGTACTTTTCTTTTTCATTCCATAAAATTTTTGTTATTGAAAAAGTATTATAAATGATTAATTTTTTCAATTTACAAAAAAAAATCGAATTTTTCTGCATAAAAAAGGGAATTTTTAAGAACAATTTTGGAAATAATTTGCGTATTTTTACTAAATAATTAGGAAATAGTTTCTATATACTGTTCTTAAATTTTTTTAAAACAAAGTATTAATTCTTTCTGTATAGCTTTAAAATTTTATAAATTTCGTTTTTTTTTTCTTTTCAAATGATCTTTTTATAGAAAGAAATGCTAAGCATTTTATTTGAGGCAATACATTAAAAAATTTTAATATTGTCTTTTCTATATAAAATTTCTGTAAATATCGAAGACATATTAAGCATTTTGTCTATTAATTAATAGCCTTTCGACTTCTATCTGGAATTATTTTTACATTTACTTTTAAAGCTGAATTATTTATTTAATTTGAACTATTAAAAAATTATTTGAATTTCATTTATCAAAATAATACTTATTTAAGAAGAAATATTTTGAATTACGCTATAATATATTCCTCAGTACAAGTAGTGGCTAAAAAAATTTCAAAAATTTCTACTTTCAAAAGTATTGTTTAATTGAACAGAAATGAGAAAGATTATCAGATATTAGAAAAAAGTATCATGGCGTAGATAATATTAAGACTTTATCAAGTATAACTGGTTAGGTTCCTATATGTTTCATTACCTGCATTTAATTATAAGAATATTTATAAAACTAAATATCTTCTTTAATAATATTGTGCGCAAATGTTGACAGATGCTGAGCAGTGTGAGGTCATAACAGATAAATAAAAACGAATACATATTTAAATAATACATGTTCATGCATACATATATATTCATACATAAAACGAAAGGATTTCAGATTAATAAAATAAAATGAAAATGTCAGCCTAAAATAAATTAATAACTTGTTAAAAATGCCCTGAAATGTGAAACTAAATTGATTATCTTATTGAAAAAGTTTATCATCATGTGCATTATCTATTGTTTCAAAATACTGAAAACCACCGCTAATTCAGTTTTTAGGTTTTGATAAATCTCAACATTTGAAAAAGGGGAAAAAAAGAAAGAAAGAAAACTAAAAAGATATTTTTGAAATATCTGCCTGTTTTTTAACATAATAATTCAAAAAACTAAATGAGCTATATTGTTCTGATTTGGAGTTTTGGGGGGTTTTACTCTAAATTTACATCATATTTGATATATGGGTAATTTGCATTACTAAATTTGCATCGCATTTGGTATGAAATGTGTCTATTGGGATCATGCTTGGTTTTTAGTGCGCATGCATGTTAACCCAGTTCAAAAATGTAGCAAATTAGATAAATATAATTTAATATGTTGTCTTCACACCAAAATATTGAAATGGCAAATTAAATAATTTATACAAATTTTAGCTTTTTAGATCCAATTAGAGAAATACACGAAGTTCAGACTCAGTTTTCTTTATTATATTATGAAATTAAACGCAAAATCTGCTACTTTTGTATAAGAAAATCATCGTAAGAATGCTTTTATCGTCTTTTTTTCCATCAGCCAGAATTACGGCTTATATTATATACCCTGGTGTTTCTGCAATGCCCTGTTAATTAGTAATTACTAATTAAATTAAAAGATAGAAAGACGCGAAAAAAATCCTTTGCCCCTTTATTGACTCACTCTTAATAATTCTAATAAGATATACCCTGGAGTTGCATCTAATCAAAAGATCCATTTACTAAAATCACCATAACAAGATTATATTATTTCATGCCCCATTTTACCATGCTAAAAACAACGCAACTGATTTTATCCAGTTACTTTTAACACCAGAATCAATATCACAAAGACTTTTGTACAAAAACGATGAACAGAAGTATGCAAAAAAAAAAAAAAAAATGAAAGGAAATAAAAAAAGACATATATAGATAAAAGAAATCTGTCGGAAATGCTGTAACCGTGTGACATGCTTTAGCCAATCAACTAGGACCGTTAAAAGGTTGCTTAACTCATTTAATTGAAGCAACCGCGTCGATCCTATTACGAATAGGGTGCTAAGAGGCTTAAAAAGGAAAGGCAATCCAATTTTCTGATGAGGTACATATCATCCCCGATCACTTTAAGCGACGACATGCTTTTTCAATTTGGAATATTCAAATGGCCATGAGACAGCAAAAAGAATATAAGAGGTTAAAAAAAGAGGAGTCAATTAAGTATTTTGTTCATGACTTGCAATTATATGTTGGCTTTAAGTACTCTAGAAATTATTGCATTCTAGAAGTTAGTAATAGATTTAGCTTCAAAATATTCTGAAAGTGACTAGTGGTATTGGCAAAGGGCAATATATTTAACTTATAGGATTTTTTAAAAATAATATTAATGCCATAGAATAATTAGATTTTCTTATTGCACTTTGTCATATTTTAAGGGATATATACCATATTTGACAATTAAAAAATATGATGTTTAAAAGGCATAAGAGAGACAACATTTCATATCGAAAATATCTCTCATATCGAAATGTATTTTATTGAAATTTTCCATCATATTAAAAATGACATAAGGGAAAATAATTTTTGGACTTGCTGGAATATGCGAAATAGCTGGCTCATTATACATGCAAACATGATTCATATGGTGATAACAGATCCATTACCTGTGATTCACACTTGTTTCATGTGGCAGTTGCGAATTAAGTGTTCATTAATCACAATCATTTTCTTTCTTAAAACGAAAAAAAAAAATGTCCTATGCATTGATTGTACAATGTACAATGTATTATGGGGCATACAAAATCTATTCTATGTTATGCTTCTTATTATTCTTATCTATTATGCTTCTATCTATCTATTATTATTGTTATGCTTCTTCTTATTCTTATTCTATCTATTCTATGTTATGTTTCGATAAATTATATTTTATAATTATGTAACTGGTCCTAATTTGAATGTAAATGGGCATTCTATAAAACAAATTCTAATAGAAGCAGGTTGCATGAATATCTATTTGATAACTATCGGAAGGTTAACAAAACTGGAAACAAAATTTAAATAGAAAAAGGGGATTTTGATTAAGGTAAGGTTTGTTATCTTGCTTATTCTCATGTTTTCAAATTAATAATTTTTCCTTTCTCGTTAGTATTCACATATCTAAATAATTGTTTTTATGCGATTCTCAAGTATTTGAATCGAGGGATAATCTTAGATTTTCGGTGATTTAGTATTTATTTTATTAATATTTATCAAAAAATTTTTATTCTTGGTAATTTATAATTTCACATTCCCAAGTTTAAATTCCATTTTTATTCTTCCAATTATTCTAATTCTTCCAAATAAGTAGATTTTTAGCTACTTTTTAATACTAAATTTTTACGGATGTGGATTGGACTCAGACTGCCTTCCTGAATTCCTTTTCATAAAAATATGTTTTAAAAATTAAACATTTGAAATATAATGATTATAATTAAATTTTAACAATCATATTCACTACATTTTTTTCTAATTGAATTCTATATTTTTAAATCGTTGCTCTGTATTGTTAAATCCATTGGTTGTATTCTTTGTCAAAAATCAAGTCTGCAATATGATCAATTTCGAAGGTTTTCGGAAATATGTATCTATCTCTTTGTCCGATTGAGATTCTCGCGCTTTTTTGCATTTCTTTGTCTTTAAAAGTAATATTATTTTATTGATCATATTATTTATGGATCTATGGACTGATTTTATATTCACGGGTTAAAATTTAAAGGATGATGCAGCTCACTAAATGACGTTTTTGTATAAAAATACTGTCTATTTGAAATGTAGTATAGTTAGTATAATCTTGCTTAGTTGGAAGTAACACAATGAGACATAAACATAAGAAACAGACATAGTCAAGTCAGGTCTAAATAATTAAGTTGCAGCATCGTTCTTAATATTTTCTTTGCAGCAATATTTACAATGGTTTACACGAAATTGAATCCAACATCAGTTATACAAGTTTGGAAGTATCCATAGAGCAATGCTTGGGCAATTCTAAAGAAATATGCCATATTCGTGAAATACATTTTCATGCATATATCCTACAAACATGCAATCTCAACAATATGCGGGTGATATTATGGAATTATTTCAAAAATGTACACCAAACATTCCTTTAATACTTCCAAGTTTTCGTACTATTAGTGAATACAAAGATGAATTCAATAGCTAACACTTCTATGAAGAAACTCTTATAAAGTAGAAATTTAAATTTCATGTTATATCGCTTTCTCATTCTATTCCTCAATTCCAACCATATATTCCTATTTCATTATATTTATAAGCTGCTTTATTATCTCCCATGATTTTAGAAGCATGTTGTATATGATTATGAGAATGATATAAATAGTAATATATAAAAGAATAATATCAATCAGATAAAATTTGAATAAAATGGTGAAGGTGAAAAAACTAAACCGAAAAAATAATAAATGCTCTTTTATGAATGCAGACATAGCTTACAAATGCAGAGTTTAGCGCTATTCATGCTGCCCAAATGCCATCTGATACACCAATACAATTTCAATGAAATACATCCTCAATCAAATATGCTTCTTTTCTTCCGTAATTGATGATCTGCTGAGTTCATTGATGGATTGCCGCGCCAGTGCGGTCCGCTGGGCCTATATAGCCTGGAACAGACCATTTCATTCTGGAGTGTCCGGTTGCCGTGGTTGAAACGTGAGCTGACCACTTGCTGCCCGCCGGGAGAGGCCGTAATCATATCTCGTCCCCTCAAGATTGCAAAGAACCGTCCTTGCCAGAGATGCGTGACTCCAGGATTGCCCTCGCAAATTGAATGCAGGGGGTCTATTTCGTTAAGTGGACGCTGCAGAAAGGGGTTTTCGCTGAGGGATTTCCAATGGTATCCCCGAGTGTGGTTCGGGGAGGACGCAGATGCTTTTTTCAGGACACGTGCCAGTGGAATATTCGATTATTCGTTTCGTCTGAATCTCGAGTTGATCCCTCAGGAAGGATGCCGGTTTCCTATGTCATTCGACTTGGAGCAGTATTTGATTCAAAACTAAGGGGAAAGAAGAGAAGTGAAAGTTTTATAGTCTTTATCAAGAGAGATTTATGAGAAAGTGAAATATTTATATTTCCAGTTATTAAAAGAAAAGTTTCCCGAAAACAAAATATCGATTTTTTTTCTATCAGTAAATTTTTACTAAGGGGGAAAAAATGTTTATAAAAATTTTCAGTTTATTAAAGAAATAGTATCTCCCTTTTTAATTTTGGAAACTGAATTTTATTTTTCAAGTATTTTCAGATGTTGATTTGAATAATCCTTTCTCACTAATGTTGTTATTATCGGATATTTTTTTATATTGACATATGATAAACATTTTATTTTAAAGCTAACTTTAAATAAACCATTTAAAAATTGTCCTTTTTAAAAATCGTTTCAAAAATTTTAAAAATAGGACAGTGATATTTTGTTATGCATCATACAATAAAAAAATGAAATAATACTTGGGAATATCTTTTAATTAATATCTAGAAGATTTTTGCATTGATGAGATACTAATTTTAATAGAAATAAATTAAAATATATACGGTTCCCCTCCTCCTAAAACTATAACTTACTATTATTTTTTTTATTTAAATCTAATAAAGCTTGAGGAATCAACAATTGAAGAGTTTGCTGTAAAAAGGATGTAACTCCAACCTAGAGGAATTTGAAGTTTCATGTACCATCATGTGGTAAAATAAAAACTGGTTCGTTTGGTGTCAGAAAGATGTAGCTCCAATGGTTAATTCTCCCGTTACTCAAGCATGGAGCTGTCTGTCTCATTAGATTGCAATATAGAAGTAGCTTATGGTGCTACAGCCATTTCCCCACCGATCGTGTCTTCGGAAACACTGAAAAACGTACGAAGAAAGTAAAAAGACTGTGTGAGTATACTTGTATTATTCATGGAGAAGACAAGTGAATAGTTTGTTGTTACTAAAGTTACCCAAAGAATGATTTTCAACTTCGTTGATCTATTAAAAGATTTCTTCCAGAAAACTCCTTACATCATTTCTAATGGTAAAAAAAGTATTTTATAAAGAAATATGGAGTTTTTACTTAAGAAACAAATCCCAAATTAATACAGGAAACATATTACGTACAGAGAGTGTTATGTGGAGAGAGTGTTGTACTACTCTGTAACAAGAGAGTAAGAATATTCAATATCCAAAACATTACTCTGTTAAACAAGATTCAGCCATCTTACTCTGACTTCCTTCCACTCAAGAGCCCAAAATATAAGGATGTAACGGAACTAGCTCGCAAATACGTCCCACAAAATGATATATAGTTCTACGATGGCCTACAATCTGACGACGCAGCAGATCAGATTGACGTTACAGAGGGGGGAGTGTTATGATTAAAGGGAATATCATTTTTTTGTTTTTAAAGCCAAGTTGTATATATATTTTGTTACTTTACTTCAAATAATTACTAATTTTATTGTAAACTGCATTTTTATTGCGAAATATTTTTCACAGAGGTAGACAGACTATCTATTTGGTTGCAAGAAAGAGGTAGCTGCAACGTTCCAACATGTGCCCCGTCATCTGGAAAATATATTTTTGAGTGAAAAAACTGTCATAATATGTAGGAACAATTAATAAAATTGATCAAAAAGAAAATCTTTACACAATTTGGAATTTAGAATTTTCAAAAGTTTTTACGGTTTTCTGTAAACTTGAATAATTAGAGCTACCTTCTTATTACAGCAAACCCTTCAATTTTTAAATGCAGCTGTAGTATTAAAAATGTTTCTATAACATTTTTCTATTCAAACGTTTTTTACGGTTTTCTGCAAACTTGAATAATTCGAGCTACCTTCTTTTTGCAGCAAACCCTTCATTTTTTTTTAAGCAGCTGTGGTATTAGAAATTTTTTCTATAACATTTTTAGAAGGTATACTTTGTATTGTATTAGCCATTTTATTTATTTATTTGTGTGTTTTAAACTATTAAAATTTCATGTAAGAATATAAAACCTTATATATGAATATTTGCGTACTGGATATAATTTTCTAAATTTTTTCTGAAGATCATCGATCAAGATATAAGAAAGCCGCATTTAAAAAAAATATTAGTCAAATCTATTTGAAAATAAAAATTAAAGCATAATTACGTTTTCTGTTTTTAAAATGGGAACATAAAATGAATGAGTTAGTAATTAATTTGTGTGTAGTTGAGAATGAAAATTTTCATTGAAAAAACTGTACTTGAAATTATTTGATGCTATCTTTAACTACTACTAATTCCTTATTTGTGGAAATTTTAATTGCAATCGAAATTTATTTTATGAATTATATTTAAAGTCCCTGTACAGCAAAATTATCATATTAATTAGAAATTCTATTCTCAATTAAATATGAGTATGTGGATTTCAATAAATTCTGCCATTATCTCATTATTCGCTGAGAATAAAAGCTCATTCCATCTACAAAACAATAAGAAAGACTGTATTATTACTAGTAATAAAGTCAGACTAAACAATGGAACAATGGTCAGACTAAACAATAATATGCAGTTCATATTCTTATCTTATTGAAAATGATAATCAAGATATTTTACAATAGCAAACCGGAAATGTATAAAGATAATGCTATTTTTATACACAGAATCCGCTACATTTTTTCCAGAGCGGCTTAAAGTTAACTTTTTTCTTTCAGCGAGTGCTCTGTTCCAATCTTCTTGCAGCGCGATCATTCCCCAAGTGAATCCATTCCGTAATGAAACAACATTACTTCACTTTTCCTTTTTTATTCCATCATTTAAAAAATAAAAGAAGAAGAAAATAAAATAGAGCTCACGCGAATTTTCTCATCTCGCAGGGCGTATGGGAACAGTAGATTGTGCCAACATGAAGCAACCGGCAACATCAAATCCTCCACCCCACACCCTCAATTTTCCCATATCTGAAACAAACTTCTGGGAAGGGAGGAAGCACTAGCTTCGCCTGCCAGTTCACTTTTTTTCCAAGGGGAAATGATGACAAAGCGATCGAAAGTCTTTACAGCTCCAAAGAGAAGAGAGTCAATGAAGACATTTGTATGAAGACCGTTGCTGCTGTGCACCATCCTTAAGATCTTCCCCCATGCCCCATGTCATATCCTATGGAAGAAGATGCTGCTAGATAGCAGGGAGGGGAGGACAGTCCACTAACGAGGATAATAGTCCTTGTTGAACACAGTTCGCCGGCCAACGTCATTAGCTGAAATTTCAAGGGGACCATCCACAAATTTCTACGGTAACTCTTGTTGGCCTGACCCAAAAGTGAGCTTGCCGATCCCCAAGGCTAAATGTAATAATTGCTGGCAAATTAAGACCTTAACGACGTCTTTTTCCGCATGAAATGGGAAATGTTAGGTATCTGCGCATAGTTGCGAGGTTTAAAGAGCTATTGAGGTAATTACTTAATTTTCAACGGGATTGGGTTAATTAAAAATGATCTATGTTAAGCGTTTTTGGTTAATACTAAAAAAAATTTATATGAGAAGCTAAGTGACTGAATGAGACGCTAAAGACTGGATGAAGTAAAAGCTAGTGAATTACTAGTTAAAATTGAAATTTCACATATGCATATAATGGTATTGAAACAAGTCGAGCAGAACAGTTTCTCCTTTGAAGTATCTATGTAATTCGACAATTCAAATAAATATTATCAGATTATCAAAATATATTTAATATTCGTTATATAGTTAGAAAAAATTAAAAGAATATTTTTGCAGATAAACATTGAAGTCTAATGTGCTTCTAACTTCTAAGAAATTTTGAAATATAAGTATTTATTCCAATCAAGATAATTTTAAGCCATCCAACATAATTGGAGCATTTACTCTCAGTTTTTATATTTTCATAAATTATTTATCATATTTCAATGTCAAACGTAAAGTATGCCGATTTCCTCCATATTTTATAATGAGATTTGCAAGGATTATAAAACGTGTATTGAAAAAAAATATCTAGTAATAAAGAAATTTATTACTAATCAGAAAATTTAGAAATATATATACTTATAATAAAGCTCAATGTGTGTGTGTGTGTGTTGGCGCTCTACAGATCAAACCATTCATCAACCTACAGCTACCAAATTTGACACGTGTATACCTTGGAGGCTGGTAATGTGCACCTGGGGATTATTTTTTCGAATTTTTAGTTAGAATTTTATTTATTAAAAAATTAAGCGAAATTTTGGCGTGCTTCTGCTATAACTTCCGAAAATATTACCGCACAAAAAAGATTTTTACATGAAGTTAAAGATCAAAAATTTATCTTTTATATGATACCAATGTTTTAACCTTAAAATTAAATTTCTATTTTTAATGAATTTTAAAATAAATATTTTAACTCTATTTTTCAACAATTTTTTTCGTACAAAATAAAAATAAAATTTAAGCTGCACGAGCACGTTTCGCATTCATGGGGAAAAAAATAGCTTTTTTCTATGTGTTGCCATCACATTGATTAAAGCTCCAATTAAAAATAAATTACATCTTTTTGGAAATGAAATCGTCTTTAGGAAATAAAACAAATAATAAGTATTATTTTTTTCTAAAAAAAAAATTCAAGAAAAATTATTTTATGATCTTTTACACTCTCTATATTATTAATCCAATAAATCAGTTTTATTTTAAGGCAAGTTTTGTTTAATATGAACAGGATATAAATTCAAATTAGGGTCACACAGCTAATTTGTAAACCTTTAGTAAGACACAGATCTGCTAAAATGTTCTAAATGGAAAATGATTATATTTTATGTAACTTGATTCAATAAATGCTCTAATAA